>WUAW01017367.1:8723-21370 GCA_017165845.1 Thaumetopoea pityocampa | reverse complement strand
TACTACTGTCTCTTCCTACTCCTTCCGAGATAGTAGTATCCTATATCCTATAGTCCTTTTACCAAATTCCAAATTGCTTGCTCAAGACACCTTTCTTACCTCATCCTCTTTCCGTGGGAACGCATTGAGGAACTTTAATCGCTTTTGAGCCTCATAAAATGGCGACGTCGCTGATCACTTAGGAGACCGAGGTTCGATTCCCTGCCTGAGGACCAGGCGTGATAATATGTATTAATGTATTTGTTTATTGTTATGTTTGATATGTAAATTTGATGTTGTTTTGTACATCAATAGTCAATAATCGTTTATAATCTTGAAACATGCTGAAGATCGCTGGGTCTCGCTGGATTGCAGGTGGCTATGGACCGGTCGTGCTGGAATTCGATTGGAGAGGGCTATGTTCAGCAGTGGACAGCGACGGGCTGAAATGATGATGATAATGATGAATGTTGGAACATTGGAATAAAACTATGGCTAACATTGCAAAGTGGCCACATTTTTCTAAGGCAATTCGCTTGCGGAAGCTTTTGCATAGTCAACATGGTAATCGTCATCCGACGATTCCCAAGAAGCAATAAAATGAGATACACCAGTATTTTATTCATCACCCCCAGCCCATATCGTCCCCACTACAGGGGCACACACCTCCCCTGATCAGGAGGGGAATTAGGCCATAGTCTAGTGCGCTGGCCTAGTGCGGGTTGGTAGACTTCACACACCCATGCGGACATGCAGGTTTCCTCACGAAGGTTTCCTTCTCCGTTAAGTACATTGTATCTACAATGTAGACCGTACATGAATTACAAATAATAACTCAGTGGTACGAGTCCGGGATTCGAACCCACAACCCTTCGATCGTAAACCATGTCTAAAATCACTACACCACCAATGCACTAAGTATTTTATTAACTCGTGAAAATTATATAACTACGTTAAATAAGGCTGTTTGGGCTTGAATCTCTGCTTTTTTTTAAAGGAAAACTTGAAAAAGTTTACAGCTATTGACAATAGATTTATATAACTACTAATAATATGCAAGGTAAAATTGTATTGCCTCTTGCGGCTATAATTGCAAGCGCTTTACAACTCTTAGTCGGTTCTCACAGTATCCACCGAAAGAGATTTAGTGACGCTATCATTGTGCTGGCACCACACAACAATTAATAAAAAGAACATCATCATCATCATCAGCCAGTGGATTCCACTGCTGGACATGAGCCCACACCTAAAAAAGGAGCGATATGCCATAATCTCCATGCTTGGCAAGCGTCTTGGAGACCGCAGTAGATTTTGATGGAGTAATAAAGCTGCTCCTTATTATCCTGTTACATATCTTGGTTGGGTCATCCAGAATTCCCAGGAAGAGATGGAGTGACTATCATAATATTATGTCGGTATCACACAGCGATACATTTATAAAAATAACTAGTTTTTGCTCGCGGCTCTGCCCGATTGAATGTCGGTTTTCCGCAACATGAGAAATCCCAACATAATCATAGAATTATATGTAAAAATCTAATAACCACTTTTACTTGATCTCTCGTATCTAAGCGGCGGCTACTAAAATAGGGATCAAGCTGTATCTTCAATTCTACTAGACCGATTTTGATGAAACATGCCGCATTAATAGTACCTTTAAGACTGTAACAGTTTAATCAAAATCTACCTGCTGATTTTTGCATGAAACCCGTTTATTTTTAAATATCTTTGATTTTTGAAAATTTGACATTTATCAATTTTATAATAATATAGATAGATATATGACTTTAAATATTTTTATTTTATTACTAATAGGAAGGGTAGGTAAGAGTGAGTTTGTCCTTATTCTTTTAATGTTTTGTCCATTTTGAAAGGATCAGTGAAATTCTATTCTCCAAACGAATACAGGAGGCAAATATGAGTGGAGTTTTCGGAAAAGTGCGACCAGAAAAAAACTACCTCGATCAAATCAACAATATATAGCAAAAAGTCGAATTTGTAGCACCTTGAATCGACGAAAGTGTATGAAAAGATGTATGAATGAGTGCGAAAGGTGTGTTAGGATCGTGATATATGGTAACCTGTGGTCTCTGCCTACCCATCTGGGATATCGGCGTAATGTACGTGTGTATCTTTTAATCATATTTTATGGTTACTTTGTGTACAAATTTAGAGATAGAGTAAAATGGACGACTGATGAGGAACTTATCCACTGCCGCTGTAACAGATCCAGGTAAATCCTAGTAAACACACGGGGCAATATGATATCTCCCAAAAACATACATACATCGCCGTCCTCTGTAATGAGCCCGGTAACTTTGATACCGATATTGTTGTTAAATTCAATTTTCACATAAAGGTTGCTTCGTTATGTTGATTGATTATCGAAAACTATCTTCATTCACAACTTGCGTGCGGACTCCATTACTCGAAAGGATTCAAGAACACTTTTAAGCTGCCGATCATGCGCCTGTGTGTGACGAGGAGACATCCTTAAAAATATACGCGTCTATTATTACTACGTAATCATATTTTCTTATTGCTTTTCAATCATATTTATTATAATAAGTAAATGGCCTTCCGGGAAACCCATTTCTACGACGATTTCTATTTTATTTCTACCTATCAACAAATCATCAAGTTGCCAGCAGTAAATGTGATGTCCAAAGCCATTTGTAGATATCTCTAGAGATAAATACAAACCTATACTATAGTCACATATGTACAGTCTGTAGTGTAGTGGTGCCAGAAACGACTTGCGGTCGAAGTGTTCAATCCCGGTCCCGTACCACTGAGTTATTTCTAATTCATGTACGATCTACATTGTGGACATCAATGTTCTTAACGGAAAAGGAAAACTTCATGAGGACAAAACAACACTTATTTCAATATAAGTGCAGTTTCACCTTAATTTAAAACATAATCTAAGATTAAACTTAATCTAGATCCATAAACTCATTTTTATGGCTCTGGCTAGAGTAAGCATTGTTTAAAATTTAAAAATAATATTAATTATGTAAAAGCTTATCTTTCGTCCACAGAATCAATGTGTTCCCAAATTGTAACACGTCAAAAACTAGCAGGTCATTAGAAGCCCACATCACATTACGAGGGCCCGATAATTAGGGATGCCGCCCGCTCCCTAGAAGCACGCCGTGATAGTGCAAGTCATCTTTAAGATGGGGGATATGTCGTAATGGATCAGTTGTGTGTGCGGGTTTTGGGAAAAGGATCGGGCTATGTAGGTGTGTATGTCTTTTTAAATATTTTTAGAGATTCACATTGATCTAGCCACAATTAGGAACTTATTTCTTGGGCACTACTGATCAATATATGTATGCATATAATTATATAGTAATTAACTCGTATCGTAAAATCGTAATTATATAATAATTATCATATATAGCCGGCCAAGAGGCTACGACGGTAGGAGTTGCGTAAATATGACTGTCCTTGGAGCACGATCTCGGGGCCGTTCTAAGAAGCGCTAGCTGAATCTTGTGACCAAGGACACGGAAGCCAGAGGACTTATGATTGAGGATATCAAAGACCGAACAACCTTAATAGGAGGAAACTTAATAGGAAGGCAGACCCTGGCAATGGAAACCGGTATTAATAACAAGAAGAAGAAGATTACATAGTAATTATATATACGCTCTGTAGCGTTGACATTGTAGCGTCACTCCATCTCTTCCCATGGGTTCTGTGAGAAGCAGCTAAAGGGTGTACCAGGATAATAGGCAGTAGCGTTATTTTTGGAGCCGACTTTTGAAACCTATCAGTCTCGCACTAACTACAAACCCTGCAATGGCCTTCATTGAAATATTAGAAGGGTGACGGAATCCACTATGAATGACTTATGAGTCTTTCAGTGGCTCATTCTTTTAAGTACTTCTATTGCGGAAATTTGATTTGCGCTTTATTTTACGTAAGTATTCTTACGTAAGTATCCTCCTCAGGGATTCCTAATAACAATTCGATGATCGCGTTACCACGGCACATTATCCGTTCCACAAGGACCATAACCATCCGATATTAATATATTTATGTTCTAACTCAAGTTCACAATAACACAGACAACAGCACTCATGCCACCCATCAAGCGACAATATAATCAACTTTTCATATTAATTATGTTTAAACCACCGTAATACATACAGATAGACAATGGGACGCCACACGAGCTAAATGAGGAATATTTCACTGGATATCCGACATTTCTTATCCCTACCCACTTAAAACATTCGAAGGGCAATGGGTCCTCCGAGTGTCATTCATCAACAACTCACTACGAACTTTCCGTGTACCCGAAGCTCTTATTATTCGCCACCCTGCACTATAAAATTGGACCAAACGTATTCGAATATTCAATATAACATTAATCCTTATTTCATAAGCTTTATAGCACAATATAGCATGTTGTTCGGATTTGAACACAGTCGCTTCGCAGCGTTAATTATCATTCTTCGATCCCCAGTTTTAGGGTAAACCCTTTCGGAAATTTTCGTCCCTCGCTGGTCACCCCTCGAGGTCCAAGCGTGCTTCGCAGTCATTAGTATACGTTATGTAAACGAAGGTATCTTGAAAAGGTTAGGTTTAATTTAGAGAATATTTGTCGTTTCATATGCTAAGAAGGCTGTTTAGTGGTACACTCTCATGCAATGGATTACCATCAAACAAAATATATATTATTTTAAAGTTATATTGGTATTAATCAATAAATGTATTTATAGTAAAAAGCTATTTTTTTCTCTATAGCCAAAAAACCTCGTAAAATCATAAAAAGTCATAGTTTTTTAACGAAATAAAGTATATAGATACTTTCCAAAAAAAAGTATGCATATATTATGTTTATCATATCTCTTTACATTTTTTACTGGAGGGAAAATTTAGGTTTTACCTATCTACAATAAATAGGTATTTTCCATTGATATATTTAGTAAAATACGATTAATGTATTTTGCTATAATAAATTTTAAAAATACCAACATAATGTATGTTATTTACGTACAATATTTGACGTTATATCAACAACTGTCAACAAGTTCATACCTGTTGTATTAGCATACACTCGGATGCACCCCTTATGATATGTACAGACAAAGCGACTGAAATCGAACGAAAACTTGCGAATTAATACGAAAGACATCCTTATACCAAAGGTTAAATTAGATTAGATTTATCATCCCAGTCGATATTCATCCTTACTAAAGAAGCTCTCCTAATCAGTAAGTGAATAGAATAATGAAAATTTTTTCACATCTTTTTTTTGCATGGATTCTGTATTCATAGCTATCCCGGTCATAGCTTAGTCAAGACTCGTCATTCGAGTTGATATTTCTTATAAGCTACGCTTAGCGCGGCCGGGTGTTTGAGTAATTAACAAATATAACATCTAGTTTAGAACTGATCTCCTCAGTGCTTAGGAAGTCAGGTAAAACAATGAGTCCTAACTAGTGTATAAAAGGCACAAGTCGTCATGAAAAGTCTGGGTGCTATAGGGGTGACCTTAAACGGCATTCGATCTTCTTAACGTACCCAGCCATGCCCCACGCCTAGCAACAGTAGTAGATTCTGACTTAAGTCGGAATTATATTAGGACGAAGAAGAGATAATTAGTAATCCTATTTCTCCTTACGGTACTTAATAAATCGAAGGTCTGCATAAAGTTTGGTAATCATTAGTACTCGTACTCGGTATGAAATTGCTCAAATGTATAAGATAATGCCAGAGATGACCTACGGCTTCGACACATGGCCACTGACTGTGGGCATCATAAGGAAGCTTAAGATCATCCAGCGAGCGATGAAAATATTTATGCTTGTAGTTTTCAGGTGAGATAAAAGCCATAACTAAGAAATCCGCCGAAGAGCCAGTCATTTATGTATATAGCTGAAAAATTGCAAAGCTGACGTGGCTGTGGGCGGGGCATATAGTACTCAGAACCAATATAGAGGTTGGGTTGCTAAAGAGACCCCGAACCAGAATACGTAGTGTGGGTTGACCTCCAGCTAGGTGGTACATTACCGGCGGCACATAGCCGCTTAGTATAGCAGTCATTAAAAGAGGCTTATGTCCAACAGTGAACGTCTGTGTGGTGACATGATGATGATAATTGTAGAAGAAAATATAAAGTACTAAATTTTGCCCGCGGCTCCGCCCGCGTGAATGTCGCTTTTCCGCTACATGGGAAATTCCGACACGATCATAAATTTATATAAAAACCGTTACCACTTTTACTTGAACTCTCGTACTTAAGCGGCGGTTAATAAAACAGGGATCAAGCTGTATCTTCAATTCCATTGGATCGATTTTGATAAAACATGCCGCATTAATTAAGTTGGAATAGTACCTTTAAGACTGTAACAGTTTAATTAAAATCTACCCACTGGTTTTTGCGTGAAGCCCGAACAAACAAATAAACAAACAAACAAACATCGACTGAATCTGTTTCAGAAGCCCTAAATTAGTCGATCTGAGTAGTTTGTTATTAAATATCATCGATTTTTGAAAATTTGACATGTAACAATTTTATAATATTATAAGATATAAGATAGATAATATTTTGATAGATTAGAAATGAAATTAGGCAAACGTCCTCTTGGTCTGTACGGAGCATCTCGTGTTGAGTGTGTGCAAAATTAGTTTTCCAATACAGAGCGCCCCGCTGTAAGCCGTATTAGCTTATCTTTCCACTTGGCACGCTATAAATTGGTCAAAATCTCGTTGGCTTCTCGACTTTGCCACGTACTCGTAAGTGGTAGGGTGACCACGCTGACGTGATGATTAGAAAAATATCTGCTATTTACATAGTTATACTTCTATAGCGATATGCATGATCAAAGAAAATATTTATGATCACATCGGAATGTTACCAGCTATAGGTCAAAGTATGGCAGGAGTGGCAGGATCGGATAAGGGAAGATTTTTCGATCAGAGGCGTGATTTATCTGGTGAGGCCTGCTACCGTACCAACGCGACGGACGGTTAATACCGGAACGTTATATATATGATAAATCGCTATCACATTTTATCAGCGTGATTCAGACTTCTATGTTAATGTCATTATTCAAGAGTTGTGCCATCTGTTGACGATTCGTAGTACTATCTAGCAAAGTAGGTCGCCTCACTTCTATACAAACCAAATGTTACATTTAAAAAAAATGCTTTAACACTGCATAGATTCCCTATACTTGTAAATTATTATTGCATTATGTATCCGAAAACCGAAAATACGCTTAAAAAATGTCTAGATCTTTGCGCGTACAATGAATGCAGAAATACGTTCATTATTCAAAGTTTTAGCAATTAAGAAGAAAATTATAATTGTATATATATTTGTTTTTAAGATATTTGGGCTCATTATGCGAAATGAAGGCTCTTTGGAACGATTAATACAAGTACAAGGAAGAGTAGAAGGTAAACGTTCTTACGGTCGATCACCCACAAGATGGACAGACCTCGTAAAGTCTACGAGCTATTCTCTCAGTGAGTGTAGACGCAGTGCCGCTAATAAAGAGAAATGGAGGTGTCCACGATCCATCACCACGACCACTCCGCCAGTAGTGTATTACTAAGAAGAACATATATATTGTTTGCCTATAATGGACGTATCGCCTCGGGATATAAAATAGTGGTAAAGACTACTACTACTAGACGCTGCAAGGATACGCTGTGAAGGTAAAACAATGGATCGTTGTCATTTCAGTACGCCCTACAAACAAATCAAGAGATTTGTTGCAAGAGCAAAAGACAGTAGATTTAATTTTAATGTGAAACTATTTTTGAAAAATATATATTTTAATGGTCATTAGACCGTGAAAGTCCACCGCTGAACATAGGCGTTCTCTATAAAGAGGAGGGATTTGCTATAATTTCCATACTTGGCAGACGTCTTGGAGATCGCAATAGGTTTTGATGTAATAATAGGATAATGCTGCTGCCTATTATCCCGGTACATACTTTAGATCCTTAGTTCCTAACGTGGTCCAGGTGGATCTCCAGGGGCCCACGGGAGACTCGATGGGAGTCTACGTTGACGTACGCAAATTTCCATAGTTAAATCTAACCTTCACATTTTTTTGTCGAGTTTTGGGAATATGCNACAATGGATCGTTGTCATTTCAGTACGCCCTACAAACAAATCAAGAGATTTGTTGCAAGAGCAAAAGACAGCAGATTTAATTTTAATGTGAAACTATTTTTGAAAAATATATATTTTAATGGTCATTAGACCGTGAAAGTCCACCGCTGAACATAGGCGTTCTCTATAAAGAGGAGGGATTTGCTATAATTTCCATACTTGGCAGACGTCTTGGAGATCGCAATAGGTTTTGATGTAATAATAGGATAATGCTGCTGCCTATTATCCCGGTACATACTTTAGATCCTTAGTTCCTAATGTGGTCCAGGTGGATCTCCAGGGGCCCACGGGAGACTCGATGGGAGTCTACGTTGACGTACGCAAATTTCCATAGTTAAATCTAACCTTCACATTTTTTTGTCGAGTTTTGGGAATATGGTAGAAATGTAGCTGTAGGGGGTCCACCGGAACCAGCTCAATTTTGAAAGTGGTCTATGAGGAAAAAATTCTGGGAACCTCTGGTTTAGATGGTTTTCATAGCATCCATGGGAAGAGATGGAGTGAAAACGTATTTTTATGCCAGCGCCACACAACAAATATTTTTTTTTAAATCTATCATGGTAAACCTACTACCAAATCTAGTGGCTCTTACAGTCGTATCAACGGTTCGCTATGCCCAACGAGTAGAAAGATAATATCGGTACACACACCAACAATATGCTCCGTTAATGCTTCAAGCCAGATTACAAACAGTTTTGTTTATGTACTTCACTGTACATAAATTTATTACTTTCGACATGGAGTGTACTTTCGAATAAGGGGTAATGTTGCGATTGTTAGATTAGTTATTATGANTAGCATCCATGGGAAGAGATGGAGTGAAAACGTATTTTTATGCCAGCGCCACACAACAAATATTTTTTTTTTAAATCTATCATGGTAAACCTACTACCAAATCTAGTGGCTCTTACAGTCGTATCAACGGTTCGCTATGCCCAACGAGTAGAAAGATAATATCGGTACACACACCAACAATATGCTCCGTTAATGCTTCAAGCCAGATTACAAACAGTTTTGTTTATGTACTTCACTGTACATAAATTTATTACTTTCGACATGGAGTGTACTTTCGAATAAGGGGTAATGTTGCGATTGTTAGATTAGTTATTATGTTGTGGAATATGTTCAGATAAGTTATATATTTGGACTTGAGTTTCGAGTACTTTTTAATTTTGACCATAAGTAGCATCTACACGTAGTTCATTATATTTATTAATTACTGTCACGCCATATCTTCCCATGTATGCTGTGATGTATGCTGTGAGAACCAGCTGATGGGTGCACCAGAATAATGGGCAGCACCGTTATCCTGTTAATCAATCAAAATCTAATGCGATCTTCAAGGCGCCTGCAAAGCGTGGAGATTATGGCAAATCCCTTATATTTAAGGAGGAGTTCGATGTCCAACAGTGGTCTTCCACGGGCTGATAATGCTGATAATGATGATAAAGGTGTTGAGTTTTATATAAACGTGTACGCAAAACAAGTTATAAAAATAGCTTCAGAAATATTCATAATACACTTCATTAAACTGTCACAATAACTTTAATAGAGAGTGTTCAATTAAATATTTAAATATTCATAAACTTCAACACTAATTCTTAAAAAAACTTATAAAAAAGTTAGAGCAGGAACAGTTACAAAACTCACAATTCACAAGATATTCACAAGTAATTAAATAGGCAATAATTTAAATTAACATTAACATTTTTAATTTAGACAATAATTTTAATAGAGAGTCATAAGTTAAATATAAAATATTACAGGAATAGTTACAAAACTCTAAATTCACAAGAATATTCACAAGTATTTTTTAGTTTTGGTCATACGTACCATCTATAGGCAGTCTAAATATGATGTTAATTACTTAACATCATATTTAGACTGCCTCCAAAATAAATTTATACTATTATAAAATTGTTAAATTTTTAAACAAAGATATTTAAAAAACTACTCAAATCGACTAAATAAGAACTTTATAAACCAAATCCGTCGATCTTTGTTTGTTTGTTTGTTCGAGCTTCACGCAAAAAGCAGCTAGTAGATTTTGATCAAACTATTACAATCTTAAAGGTACTATTCCGTCTTAGTACTGTAATATGTTTCATTAAAATCGATCTAGTTGAATTGAAGATACAGCTTGATCCCTGTTTTAGTAGCCACCATTAAGGTACAAAAGCTCGAGTAAAAGCAGATCTAATGCTTTTTATATAAATCTATGATTGTTTTGAGATTTCCCATATAGCGGAAAACCGACCTTCACGCGGGCGGATCCATGAGCAAACACTAGCCCTTAATGATACAGTAATGTGAAAGAAAGAAAGAAAACACATTTGTTTGAACAAGCAAAACGAACAGAAATAACAAAAAAGAAAGCAAATATAGTAACAGGATTGGTTTATAATCGCAATATCCTAGTTATTTTATTAAAAATTTTCCAAAAAGGCCCCAGCTTGTTGCTGTAACACAGTCGGATTGAAACACATAGTGTGGTAGCGTTGGTTTTCTGATTGGACTCTGAGGCAGATCTCAGAAGAATCTCGAGAATTGTATCGATATTAACTAAAAAAGATAAAAAAAGCGATTTAAGAGAAATAAATAAAAGATTATTGACAGTAACATATAAAAGATTATTGACAGTAACATATAAAATTGCGATAAACGCGCCACTTTAGTGCGATTCACGTCATCGTTTGGCGTTCGGAGTTACGTAATCAGTTTGCCAACCTACCTACATTCGCCTCTGCTCCTGAAACAATCTACCGTTTTTAACCACAACAACTTTCGTAATCAAAGTTACACACAAAACTAAGATAAGGTAGCACTACCACCCCATATAAAGTAATCTTTACATTTGCCCCCAGTGCGAAAGCTTCCAACTTGAGAACAAAGTTGGAATAACTTTAGAAGACCAAGGGCTGTTTAGAAAGGACCCCAACTTGGCCCGCCCCTGAAATATTAATGTAGTTTCGTAGAATCGTAGATGAGAAACGTATATGCCTTCTTGATATTTGCTAATGGCCCTTACCCGTGGATTGGATAATGGATAGTATCCGAGGTATTTTAACGGGCCACTGATTTCATGATAGTTCTAAAGACCAGACGAAGCCTAGGAATGGGGTATTTATCAATAGATTATATACGTACCAACTCTAAGCGCTTAACAGAAATATTTTGTTTATATACGCGACCATTTAAACCTAGGTATGGGTTCGATCGCGGGTATAATGGGTATGGTAACCCATATTAATGGGTTATCTTAAACTTATGTACGGTCTACATTGTAGACACTAATGTACTCAATGGAGAAAGAAACCTTTATAATGAAATCACGATTGTGTTTAAAACTTACAAATCTGCACTTATAAGCTAGTGCGAAAGAGTACGACCTAATCCCCCTCAGGATTATGGCAGTCCGTGCACCTGTACTAGTGACAAATATGGACTGCGGATAGCGATAATGGTGCCTTTTTTGTAGATGCGGAGAAAATCATACATGGGAATCTCGCAGGTCGCGATATGTCAGACTCCTATTGACAAAAACTCAGCGAAAGCATTCATCGATACGTTACAAGGGCTCCAAGATCTACTGTAATTGTCCTGCCGATGCTTCTCAGAACCTCGCTTTTTCAAGCACTTCTGGAGGAAACTTTAAACTTGATCCCTGGACCATAGCAGCATAATCCACGTTTATAACTCTGTTGCCGTCTTTTTTGGGGATCTCATATATGATCAGGGTCCCTGCCATTTTCTTTAGTGATTTTGCAAGCCCACTTCAGGTTTTAGCTTACACATGACCGGTGGTCTATTGTTTTATTGAGCTTGGTAATTTGGCTTTTGCACCACCATCATTATGCCTACGGTTGTACCAAAAAAGGGCTGATCCTACTCCTCGGCCACTTTCCGGGACATGACGTCTTCACAGAATGGGGTTATGGGGTTATAATTCTTCGCGTCGCATCCTTTTCTAACACAGCTAACACTGCTGTTGGTAGCGAGAGATCGTTATTAACCTAAAAATTCACTATAAGATCTATCTAATAGTGGATTTTTAGGTTAATAACGGTCTCTCGCTACCAACATTAGTATTAGCTGTGCTAGAAAAGGATTCGATGCGAAGAGTCAAATTGCATTAGGGCAAATTCTCTCTCTGTAGAGCTCTGACTCTACGAGTACAGAGGGAGAATTAGCCCTAATGCAATTTGCCATAATCGCGTACACTGCACGAATACGATTGCAGACAACTACATGCGCGCGCGCATCGTAATTTCATCATCGTCATCGTGACCATCAGTCCATGGAAGACCATTGCTGGACATAGGATTCCTCGTTAAAAAGTTAGAATTCGCCATAAACTCGACAATTGACAGGCGTATTGGACATCACAGTAAATTTTACTTAAATAATAGATTAACGCTGCTACTCATTTTCCTGATTCATCTTTCAGCTGGTTCTAACAATAGCCACGAGAAGATATGGAGTGACTCTATTACACATAATATTCTAACTATGCTACGAAACGAAA
>WUAW01017356.1:17796-37168 GCA_017165845.1 Thaumetopoea pityocampa | reverse complement strand
ATATTTGGTTAATTTTTGATGTCATTACACTATAAAGGTAGATTTACATCAAATCGAGACTTGACTGACCAATTCACCCAATAAGGTGTAAGGAGTGTTTCACATTTAGTAAAGAGGATTTGTTTTATTGAAATTGCTAACACGTTAGATCATCCGTACATGGAAAAAAATATAATAAAACATTTTAAATATTTTTTTTAAGTTACTGCAATATATTCAATGATAGTTTTCCTAATATTTCATCAGGGTCATAAGTCTAAAAGGTCAGAAAGCTGCTTTAGAGATGCATATACAACTGAAAACAAAAAATAGAAAACTACTGATGGCAGTTTGTTTCATAATGTTACTGTGCGTGGCAGAAACTGTAATGTATAATACTTTACTGAAACAGTTGTAAATCGTTGTTATTTGAACTTATTTTACACCAGGATTTTAATAAGAATTGCACCGCCTAAATATATGAACAATCGCAACACATTGGTGAACGGGCAAATTGCCAATCATGATTTGGATGAAAGTGTCAACTGCGCCAACGTTGGTATTCCATAGATTCCAGTTTTAGTTGCAGTAGGAAATATCATAAACAATAATTACGTATTTTGGTGGCAACCTGTCTGACGCATCACCTGCTTTGTTTTAGTGTTTTATGTCGGTTTGTTTTGATGTTTGATATGTAAATTTAGTGTTATTTTTTTTATCTACAGTCAATAATCGTGAATGATATTGAAACATTGGAATAAAAGTGTGACCATCGATGAAAAGTGACCGCGTTTTTCTAGGCAATATATAGGTCTGCCTGAATTTGCTTGTTCGAAATAGTATTCCATGGATTGACTTTAAAAATCCCAAGTAGCAATAAAATATGACACACCGTTATTTTATTGTTAACTTGAAAAATATTATATGACTTGAACAATATATACACTCGACACTGGCAGAAATGGCGCTCATTCGCAGCCAATTGCCACTATGAAAAATATAAGAAGAACAACTAGTATTTACTATTAAAGATTCGCTATCCTGATTCACTCAGTACTTGACTAATGTAAATCTGCCTTAAAAAGTGCTCCAAGAGAATTTATAACCATTTACCATCTTTAGCCTTATATTACTTATTTTTGGCGAAGTTTTATATATTTAGCCATACAGAGATAAATAAATATATACAAACTATATGCAATAAAAAATAACGTGGCTACCTAACAGAAATATTATAATATTATATATGAAAGAAAAAAAATATTTTCAACTCTTTGACTTAATGTAGATCAGTTACGATACAATGATTATAATGCAACGTTATTTACTAGTGAGATATTTTTTAAAAGATTTTCAGGATTTTGTATTGTAAATTTAGCGTATAGTGTATAGTAATATTTTTCACGTAATACGGTTCGGCAATTTTCGAATTAGAACGATCCCAAATATAACAGAGCATGGATAGAATAGTACGGATAGACTTATTAAATAAAATGCACTAACGTACGACAAGAGGTACCACCGACTACATTCATCGAATTTAGCGAACAAATATCAACTACCAATCTGTTAATGTCTCTTTACAGCAACTAAAAATCAACTTTATATAACTAAAAATTTCACAGTGTTACATACATACAATCACGCCTTTTTCCCTGGTTCTCCGGCGGGGTCGAAACCCGGTCTCTTGCGTGACAGGCGGGGATACTAACCACTATACTACCGATAATTTGGGGTAGGTAGAGATCACTTCTTTCCACTTGCTATGATCGTTTAATGTAGCAAAGTGGCTACTCTTGGTCCACTTTTCGCTTTCGCGGGAAACGAGACGTGACAGGTGGCGAACCACGACGCTGCCATTTGATAAGGTTCAGTGATTAAAGTTCCTCATTGCGCCCCCCACGGAAAGAGGATAAGGTAGGTAAGGTGTATTAAGCGAGGAATGTGTAATTTGGGAAAAGGACTATAGAATATTATTATCTTGGAAGGAGTGAGAAGAGACAGTAGTAGCTCGGGGAGCCGGGGTCGCTTACCCGTATACTTAAGTCTACTTGTCGGACAAGCTAAAAGACTAAGTACTCCGTGAGTTAAGACAAGCGTTAAAACTCATAATTTAGCGTATTAGTAATATTCGACATTTTGCGGATCGAAACCGTCTCCAAATCATTCTCGTAGCTACATTGCTTGTGCGAGCGGGTATATCGTTGGAACCTCTTGAAACTGACACAATATCAGTATGTCAGTGCATTTACCACTAGCTCACAAATTTTAGTGAAAAAAATTAATCTGACAGTAAATTTATTTTTTGAAATTGCTGTATCTAAACCCTTAGTTCCCAAAGCGGTCCAGGTGGACCCCCAGGGGTCCACGGGAGACTCGACGGGGTTCTACGTTGGCTTACGCAAATTTCCATAGATCTAATTTTCATATTTTTTGTCGAGTTTTGGGAATATGGTATAAATGTAGCTGCAGGGGGTCCACCGGAACCAGATAAATTTTGTAAGTGGTCTGTGAGAAAAAAAAGTCTGGGAACTTCTGTTCTAAACCATATTGAAAAAATAAATTGTTATGGATAGTGAGACATAAGATTGTCCATGGCTTTTTAATATAATTTCAATATTTCTGCCCGTTTCCTATGGGAATCTAAAAATATCGGACTAATTCGAATACTGATTGAGTGTTTAGAGAATAAATCAACTGGAGACGTTTTTGCGTTTGTAGTAGTGTTTGTACACACAACGACTAAAACAGGAATAAACCACTTTGCGCTAGCTAAAGTCGCTTATAGATAGCGTAAAAAGTTACTTATACATATTAAATTACGTTCAATATGTATAATATTAAGTACCAACCTTTAAAAATAAAAAATATAAAAATATTTTATTTTTTTACCTGCTGACCGTACACTACTACAAACACAAAAACCTCCAAGTTGGTTTGGCTGTAATTGGTCTGACTGAAAACTTTCTCCACACGGGTAATAGTAGAACACTTAATAATCCCAGTTCCGGCCAGGCTGCGTTGAGCTAATTATATCATTATTATAATTCACTCATTTGAGCTGCTTGTGCGTTTATCTATTGCGATCAATAATGAGAAAGTTTTTTTAACTTATATGTAGATTTTTAACTTATATGTAGATATCGTCTCATCCAATTATTAAAATCTCGTGTAATCAAAAAATAGTGCGCAGTACAAATAGCTGTAAATCTATATTTAACAATATCTGTCCACAGCTACGATAATACAAATAGCCACATTATAAGCAACACTATATGCGCTTCCAATAGATAGGAGCAACTGTAGTTTAGACGATGTCTGCAGTGCGATATTTTTAATATAATAATGTAATAATATTGACGGTAGGAAGGAAAAATTGAGTAAGCGACGATTTTGTCGTTAGGTCTATTTCCCAGTGTATTTTAATGTCGATTAAATATTTCAGAATTAGTTCCATTCAAAGAACTGACTTTTTAATTGCTCTCCTATAAAGTTGCTGTAATAGCTCCGAGTCAATTTTGCCATGCTACCGTCGAATTATGTAATGTTTGCCTTGACGATACAAGGGAATGTATTTCACTGTATTAGATTATAGTTCATAATCGTCTAGTGATGTAGCACCACTAACCGCACGCGTCCGCAGCGAAGAGTTCATGTTTTATTTTATTTTTGTGCTCCGCACAATAAATCTGGCGAGGTCTACAGCGTAGTCTTTGTGACTACATATTTTACATTCACTATATAATGCTGTGCACAGGCCAGTACAACCGAACGAACTGCCTCTATGTACGCAGAAAAATCACAGACATTCAGAAATCGTACGGCGGCCATATTGTTCTTAGACGTTCATTAACTCTGTGTGAACGTGGTTTCAGTTCACATAAGACCATGGAGGATAATGAAACTATTATGTATGGCTGCAGCTTAAAATAAGGAAGTGTTTGGATATGTTCGATCACGTATTGCTATGGCTACGTACAGTGACTAGTGTTAAGCGAACTGCCTTTCTGTTTGTGCACATATTAAAAATCTAGACTCTATATATTAATTTAAACATAATAGTGTGTCTGATTGTTGATTTGGTATGCGTGTTATAATAAAATGATTAAATAAATCTCATTTAATATAGTCTTCGCGGTTGTTGCTGTAACGTATGCACTTAACGCTTGTCGTCTGAAGAACAAGTCCAAAACTTTGAAAAACATTGCCCTAAAAGTATGGTGGGTGTATAATATATATCTAACGGTCGATTGTATGTTAAGTTATAATATGACAACAAACACACCATTAATGTTTTAAGAAAAGTATGTAATTTTATAAGTTGTATGTTGGTATGTTATGTAGCTTTAAGGTCGAAAATTATTACTTGTTAAGTGGTTCGAATGGGTTATTAAATAATTATGTCTAGAGTTAAATGATTTAATGTTTTAATGAATATAGACATCTGCGTTTGTCGCTGCGGTATAGTGGCTATCAGTTAAGGCCTTCATAATATATAAACAATTCAGTTAAAGAAAACGGATCCTTTGTAATAAGTATACTTCTCTATTAAATACGCTTATCAGCAGATCGATAGTGAAATTATTTGTGATGATTGTAGAAATTTAAAGCAATAAATTTTGAAACTCTAACTTTTATAATTCATATGGAATTGTATCTCATTAAATAATTATAAATATAAATAAATGAGCACAGTATAATTTTATAATATTATTATTATAGCTTTGACGAGTGAATTGCAACAAATATATTAGTTTTTAATAATGTTGGTTATTTTATTTAAAACCTGTCTTACCTCCTGTATTTATGCGTTCGCACGCTGTTGTTATCAAAAAGGGAGCATATAAAATATTTTTTGATATAGTGTCAATTCTGATATAACAAATCAATTTAAGCTCTCCCTATCTTTTTGTAACACCAAACGTCAAAACGGGACAGCAAACATTTTTAGCGAGTACCAACCTACATTTCTGTCGAAAGGTACAAAAATATTAAATCAGCATGTTCCTAGGTCACGTCTGAATTTATGTATGTAGAACTTAATTTTGTCGTGTCTAAACAAAACTTACAGTGTTAAAGTAGTTATTATCTCGTTTGTTGTTATCTCGTTTTGGGATTTGGTATTAGAAGAAAATAGGGAGAGCCTAAATTTAGTTTGCATTACATCAGAATTAACACTACAGACCTTAAGTCTTAAAGTAGGGTCATTATAGCAGGCACATTTGGCATTACATCGATATTTATATTAATATTATCACATTGCAATGCTGGCCACACAATATTATTATTTTTTCAGCTACTAAATATTTTATAACGCGTTTTTGCATTTATAATATTGGTATTTTACGAAGTATTATGACTGCGGTAACGTATTATTTCATTGTTTATTCACATCGAATAATTATGTGGTGTCAAAGAAAAAGGGGATTGGTGGACAAATAAAAAAAAATATTTTTTTGCACACGGTTTTAAAACATCGATGTGTTACGGTAAAAGAAGACAGGTTATTGTAAGTTTATTTTAATTATTATAAGTTTTATTCCACTTGAATACAAATTGAGCAATGTGACATTTTGAAAACGTAAAATTAGTTGAATGTAGTCGTTTCATTACACTATTATCAGTTGATGAATCTATCAACTCATACCTTTTTTCCCTAATACCATAAAATTGTAATGGGATTATATAGCCATTATAATGGATGTGATTATTCCTTTGTACAATCACGCATGAACGAAACAATTTAACCGTGGTTCATTGGTGGTTCGTACCACGCGCTAAGCACAACTCGCAGTTGCTTTTTGGCTTATTATAAATTCATGTACGGTAGACCGTCAAATCTTACAATAATTGTAATGATATTGTAGCCAATGGAGAAGGAAAATTTCGTGAGCTTATATGCCTGCATGGATGTGTTAAGTCTACCAATCTGCACTAGGTCAGCGCGATAGACTACAGCTTAATTCCTAATTAATTTAGATCCGTGCCCCCGTAGTGCGGACGAATATGGACTGGAGATAAATACACCGCTGGACGCCGCTGCCTGTGTTCACACCTATTGTCCACAACCTTCACCAGGTCATCAGTCCACCTAATCGGGGGTTTAGAATATATAAAAATAATTCATCATTCCGCGATGAAACTTCTTTAAGTAGTGCGTTCGTATTTACATACACTGATGTAATGTGTACTGTATACTACTGGGACTACTACCTACAATTGGTCAGACATTGAAAATTGCGCATCGGATCGTACACATTAATTGATCAACATAATTAAAACAAGTGTTTTCTTAAAATCACTTTTATTTATTGCTAATTCATTTGACATTTTTAAATAAAAAACATAATAATCAATTTAAAACGTGCCACTGTTGGGCTTGAGTTTTGACAGCACATGTGCATAAGTAATGTAACAGAGCTAAAAACCGATTATGGTCAACGCGTAGACCCAGTTTGGTGAATCACGAACAATTTAATATTATTAATTTAACCCTATCTGTACAATAACCGACCACGTTGAAAGCATGCACTTATATACCATCAATCACACTCAAGATCCAACCGACTTTGTGGAACGCCGCAATTTAATTTTAAATCATAATTGACAACATAAATTTACATTTTTAATGTACAAAATTTATGTGACCAATTATATTATCCATTTGGTCCTTTTTAAACTGTCTAACAAACTTGGCCTCAAACACGCTACAGACGCGCATAGCTCGATTACTGATAAATAATAATAAAACGGGTTAACGACTTCGTAAAAACGACCGAATTGATTGACCGACAAAGATGCTGATTCTTTAAATTCTTCAAATTTGCTCTCTCCCTATCTTCTTCTAATTCCAAACGCCAAAACGAGATAGCTACAATTTTGGTGCTATCAGTTTCGTTACCGTCAATTAAAAGATTTAAGACGCGATTTCGGAACATACGGACTAAAGACACATAAAAACGCAACGTTTTTTTGAATCGTTCGATAGAAACGTAGATCGGTACTCGGTATAAATGTTTGGTCGGGGAGTACTTAGTCTTTTAGCCTGTCCGACAAATAGACTTAAATATACGGGTAAGCGATCCCCCCCCCCGAGCTACTATTGTCTCTTACTCCTTCCGAGATAGTAGTATCCTATAGTCCTTTTCCCAAATTCACATTCCTTGCTCAAGACACCTTTCCTACCTCATCCTTTTTCCGTGGGAACGCAATGAGGAACTTAAATCACTTTTGAACCTCATAAAATGGCGGAGTCGTAGTTCGTAGTAGTCGCACGACACGTCTCGTTTCCCGCGGGGACGAAAAGTGGGCCACGTATAGTCAATTTGCTCGTAACGAGTTGATAGAAGTGGTCTCTGCCTAACCCAATTCTTCGGTAGTATAGTGGTCAGTATTCCCGCTGGTCACGCGGGGGACCGAGGTTCGATTCCCCGCTGGAGGACGAGGGAAAAAGGCGTGATTGTATGTATAAATGTTTGCTATCTCGTTTGGCGTTTGACATTAGAAAAAGATAGGGAGGGATCAAATTATGTTCTGTTACAACAGTATCGGCATCAAAGCTGCTGCGCTGTAAGTTATTAATAGTTTAATTTAAACAATAATACACTGAACGATCTTTCAGACACGGGACTGTACACTAATAGGGTATTTGGGTCAATTTTTTATATTAGTTTTATCAATAAACTTTATGCTATGTACAATTCAAAATGGAAAAAAAATAACCCGTTCAGTAAAATATTGAAAACCTTTTAAATGTGTAGTGGGGGTAATTGTCAAGTTACAAAAAAGGATGCACATACTGTTTTATGACGTCACCGCCATGATGGTGCGTGCGTGCAATATATGGGTATACATTAATTAATTTCTTGTTTATTTACCTTTTTAATCGTGTTTCTTGTTTTGTTTTTCTGAATAATGTTATTTTTTAAACGGTTTTATTTAACTTGCCTTGTTTGTGTCTATCCAGTAATTAAAATTTTATCTCCTTTTTGATGATCGATTATTCTTAAATTTTGATAACAATACAATTATGTGTATTCAGTATCATTGTTAATCCAAGATAACTGCCGAGATAAAATGGCGAAAAAAAATATTTTCTTTTTCAACACCTCAATATGGATATTAAATGAAACCGTTTGACTGGTAAAATAGTTTGAAAAAGACATCCAAATCCAAGATGGCCGTCAACGATCGTCAAGATGGATGTCAACACCATGATGAATGTAGTACACCGTGAAAATAGTAACTCGATAAAATAACTTTATCACTATTTTGTTTCTTTACAATAAAACCGTTTAACTTATTTTTTTTTACATATTTTATTTTCATTACCATATATCACCCGTATATTTATGTAGTTTTTTTTCTCTACGCGTCGCACAAGAAAGACACTGAGCGTAAAGCATGCTTGAGGCCTAGTCGTTAAACGTACACATAAAATAGCTTATTCATATTTCAAGTTGTCAGGTTTACACAAAACAACTCACAGTAATATTATAAAATTCAACCGAACAACACTTGATTTTTGTTGTTAATTGAAAATTATTTATTTCACAATCAGAAATCAATTAATATTATATAATATTCATAATAATTTATTGCGTTCAGTTAGAGAATAAAATTAAAAAAATTGGAATTAATAACAAAGTCATACATTACAAATAATTATGATTCTATTTTCATTGATCACGCGGTCGTGGCTTAAATTAAAATCAACTTAAATGCCGCAGGAGTCAAGGTAAATAGACAAGGAGTGGGGAGGCGGTGCCTTCACGCCTTCAGACGAGCGTCACTAACAGAGGCCACTGTTGTGTATGCAGGAGAGATAGCATTGAGCGGGTAACCGCTCGAATTAGGTATTTGTCAGCGAGACTTCAACGGCGACAGCTACATGGTTACGTATCCACAGCGCTACTACACGGGGAACTAATAATAATATTGTGGACGATTTCGCACACAGTGATCCGCTCCAAACTAGGATTCCCTGTATCTCCTCTACTATACAACGATATACACACTTATATAGATAAATACATATATACATAAATAGATAAATACGTCCATGACTCGGATACAAACATTCGTGTGCTCATCATACAAAATATGTGCCTACCAGGGTACGAACCCGGGACTAATTGTCACAGAAAGCTAGGTTTTCTGCCACATACCAACCGGTCGATTAGTACAGTGAAATCTTGGCGACCCCGTGTGTATAAATACATGAAACTGCGGTCTTTTTACTTCTGAAATAAAACAGTTCGACACCTACGTGCAATAACATTGTATTTACTTTTTCTGTTTTTAGGGGAGATCAAAATTTTTAAGTTAAATTTCGTATAAAGTTCACGAAAATCATCTCTATCTAATGTTTTTTGAGAGCACTATTTTCTCTAGTTAAGGTTGTAAAAGAAAACTTATATATTTTATTATATTTTTTAACATGTTTAGTTAAATATAACTCAATATGCGAAAATTATGAGTTTCGATATTATTGCATAGTGTCGAGTTGCCGGCGGACGCGTGCGGATACAGCTCCGTGAATATTGATCTTAGCCACTACTACTACTATTTTTATAAACATATTACGATTCGATATCGATTACGATTCAATTTATCCATTAAAAAAATTCAAGTAATTTTTAGGATTGTTTATCAATTAAAAAAAAACTAAAGGTTCTTTAAGAATATAATAATATGATTCAATTTTTACCCGACTGCGCCAGGAGGGCTGTATTTTTCGAGTGTACGTATGTATGTATATTGTTTTGCACGCTCTGTGGCCTAAACAGCTTAATGGATTTTAACTTGAGAGGTGTTGTTAGATTCGTCTTAACTGTGAGAGTGACATGTAATAAAAATACACTCGGGATTTTTTCAGTAATTAAGCTAGTTTATATAATTTCCAAGAGAATTTTATACAACTACTGCGTAAAAACTAACCAATAACTATGTCACCACATATTTAAAATTAATATAGTATAAATTCTGTGTTATTCAGGAAAAGTAAGTAGTATAAGTCATAGGGTGTAAGTTATGAGATGACTACATCCAACTTATTTTACCTTTTCAAAATATGCCATGGTTGAATTTTAAATTTACAGTAACATTAAATATATTTTTTTTTAATTTTTCTACTTATCATCTTTTTTTGACACCACAGAATTAATATAGTATGTCGATAATATTTAAGTAATAAGGCAGGCTAAGTATTGTAACAAAAAAAAA
The DNA here is from genome assembly GCA_017165845.1 of Thaumetopoea pityocampa. Classification (NCBI taxonomy): domain Eukaryota; kingdom Metazoa; phylum Arthropoda; class Insecta; order Lepidoptera; family Notodontidae; genus Thaumetopoea; species Thaumetopoea pityocampa. Next base: position 26,965 of record WUAW01017356.1, on the reverse strand, counting down.
ATACAAACATTACATATTAGAGGTTCAACCGTTCAGACGTTTCCTATGGTACCAGGGTCTGTTATTGGCGAATGATTTAGAAACGAATTTCTAAATAACCCTTAAAATTCTCGGTGAAACGTTCAACTCTCATTTATTTTGATGCGAGTCGATCGCCGTTAAACTAATCTCGAACATCAGTCGTCGGCAACTGTATTTACATCTTATTAATCTACGTTTAAAAATTTCAATTCGAATGTTTGTTACACTACCTTCAGCGTGGAATGTGAAAATGATTAGATATCAATTAATTTGTTTTTTGGATTAAACATATTTGTATGCGTTCGCAAAAAGGTTTATTAGTGGAATTACAATATATTTTGGAAATTTGGAGTCATCTTTACTGTACAATTGTACGCATGATTTAGGTACCACATAAAGCAGGCAATGGATCCATACTTATTGTGTCTAGTTCATACCACTCCGCTTTGTTCTACCTTAACTTCAACCACCGCATTCCCCATCTTACTGCCTGTATTTCTATGTGGCGTAGTCGCCAACGTATTAAATAGTTTGCAGCAAATAATCTGCCTTCAGTCAATTTATTATTTTAAATAGAGCGGTACAGTATTCAGTTTTCAGAGTTTTAAATGCCATCTCATTTGCTCAATTTAATCCATTCAGCCGCTTACTCAATTGCTTATCAATTCCATTTCACAATAATTATAGGCGTTGTGCATTCGCAACTTAACAGCCCCGGGTGCTCTATATTGAATTTTTTAAATTTTGTTGGAGGTCCATATCCGTTCGAATTTCATTCACAGAATTCAATATAATCCGATGCAAATTTACAAGACTTGAGCACGGTTTTAGACAGGTACTACAGGCAATAGTAATTGGGTTCGAATCACGAATTTTCATGGTACATTAGCGATTAGCTTATTTGCTGTATGGCGCCGGGTTAATGTTACCGTCTCTACATCTCTTGACGTGGTTGCTGTGAGAACCAGCTGAGAGGTGTACCGGGATAAGGAACAGCAACGTTATGCTGTTACTTAATTAGGCAAAATCTACTGCGATCTCCAAGACACTCGCCAAGGATGGACATTATGGTAAATGCCTCCTTTTTTATGGAAGAGGTACATGGCCAGCAGTATATTTCCACGGGCTGATGATGATGATGATTAGCGCTACGGAAGGCGCAAAGACAGTGGGGCCCCGGTTAGTGACTTACGGGGGTGAGAGGGTGAAAGTTGATAAGAAGCGATAGTCGGTCACCCGGGCCCGACAAACGATGTACCCCTGCGATAACAGCAGACCGTAAGATCGTGATACCAGGTGGGCGAATTGAGCCATGCTGACACTGGATTCGTTGATGTACACCAGGATATGCAGGTAAGGACATGTGAATAGTATGGTGTGTCGACTGCAGTACGCCTTTGAAATCAAACCTACGTCAGAGCCGCCACAAAATATGCGTCGAATTATATACACGTAACAGTGTTAATTCTGATGTAACACAACAAACTAAATTTAGGTTCTCCCTATTTATCCCAAACACCAAAACGAGATAGCAAGCATTTTTAGCGAGTACCAACCTACATTTCTGTCAACAGGTATAAAAAATGTAGCGTTTTTGCGTATCTTTAGTCGGCATGTTCCCAGATCACGTCTAAATTTGCACGTAATGTTAATTTTGACGTGTCTAAACAAAAGTGACAGCGCCACTAATATTGTTATCACTTTTTAGCAAACAGCGTTTGAAAAAGATAGGGAGAGCCTAAATTTAGTTGTGTTACAGCAGAATCACCACCAATATATTCAGAATAACAATTTAAAAGTGCTATCTACACTAAAACCAGGCCACATGTATTACAACAACAACAGATAGTTGACTACTTTTTTCTATATTGATTTAATTATACAAAATTTTTGTAATAGGTTAAATTAACTTCGACATTAGTTAAGTTAAGAGTGGCCTATGAAATTGATTTAGTATTTTAAATTTAAAGTTTTGTAGTGTCTAAATGTATTATGAAATTAAGAAAAAAAAATATAGAAAAAATGTAGTTACGTCATGTTTCAATTTATGTTTTTACTGACAGTTGATTGAAAGATTCAAGACCGTATCGTATCATAATATATCGACATCTGTATGCAATAAAATTGTAACTCTCTGTTTTAGAGGAGATCAAAATTTAAAGTTGAAAATTCATATAAAGATTAAGTGAAGCGTCTCTATCTAATGTTTTTAGGAACACTATCTTCATCTACCTTAAGGTTGTAAAAGAAAACTATTATATATTTTATTACATTTTTTTTTTAGTTAACACGAACTATATTACTTAATGTGCGAAAAGAGTTCTGATTTTATTGCATGGAGGTGTCATATAGTATACTCGTACATAATTAGCACGTAATATATGGAAAGCAGGATTCCAGAAACCGGAAAGAGTCACTTCCGTTTTCGAATTACAAAAAAATCCAAGGTTTTAACTGAGCAGAATCCACACATTATGCTTATATATCTATATCTCAGGGGTGCACAGCATCGAGTACCAAAAAATAAATTTTAAATACTAAAGTGGTAATGGAGCTCAATTTAATCGCTACTGAGCTTCATTACCACCTTAGTATTTGTGGATTTAATATCTTATATCATATAGCTTTTGCCCACAGCTCCGCCCGCGTGAATGTCGGTCTTCAACAACACGGGAAATCCCGACACAATCATAGATTTATATAAAAAGTCTATGAACCACTTTTACTTGATCTCTCGTACCTAAGAGGCGGCTTCTAAAACAGGGATCAAGCTGTATCTTCATTCTACGGGACTGATTTTCATGAAACATGCCGCGTTAAGTCGGATTAGTACCTTTAAGTGCATTGGTGGTGTCACTACACCACCAATGCATTTTAGACACGGCTTACGATCGAAGGGTAGTGGGTTCGAACCCGGTCCCGTACCACTGAGTTATTATTTGTAATTCATGTACGATCTACATTGTAGACACCAATGTACTTAACGGAGAAGGAAAACTTCGTGAAGAAACCTGCATGCCCGCATGGATGTGTGAAGTCTACCAACCCACACTAGGCCAGCGCGGTAGACTGCGGCCTAGTCCCCCTCCTGATCAGGGGAGGTCCGTGCCCCTGTAGTGGACGATATAGACTGGGGATGATGATGATGAGTACCTTAAGACTGTAACAGTTTAATCAAAATCTACCGGCTGGTTTTTGCGTGAAGCCCGCAAAGAAACAAACATCGACGGATTTGGTTTCAAAAACCCTTAATTATTCGATCTGAGCATTGATTTTTGAAAATTTGACATTTAACAATTTTATAATAGTATAGATATCATGGGGTATTTCTTTTCTTCCGAATCGTAGCATGTTTCTACCACTAATATTGTATACCTTTAACATGCAGATTTATATCTCTATTTTTAATGTGCTATTCTGAATATATATATATATATATATATATATATATATATATACCTTAAAAACGGCAATTATAAAACTTGTTTTATTTAATTTAACAAACGACCGATATTTGTGATATCAAGAAAGTAATACGCCCAAATTACTTATACCTCTATATGTGTATTTAAGTTTATCCACTAAGAGATCAAACGTTCGAAATTCCGTGCGTACTTCCATTACGGTCATACCCGATTGGAGAAATAACCAGTATAAACAGACCTCCCGCTTAAACGTGTTTCGAGACGAAATTTCTCGGAAGCTTGATAAAAAAATGTAGATGTCAAATTCAGTAGACGAACGAAAGAATAACGCCTAAGCTGTTTACATATTTGTACAAGTGGCGGTAGTCAGTTGTAAGATAAAGTACTTGTTGATGATAGTGTTAAAGACAATTTCATGCGTAATCCAAGATGACGTCACTACGAGTAAGTTTAATATAGACGACAATCAGTGAGAGTGAGTGTCTAAATGCTTGTTAAATTTTAATATATTATTATAATCGTTAGTGGCCGATCGAAGTCATACGCACATAGTATATGTTTTGTCGAGATCATGCTAGGGGCCTGTAAGTAGCGCTACAGTAGTACTTGTACACGTCGTAAACAAAAGTTAGTCCATTATAGTATGGCCATTTTAATCTGCCACATTCGACATCTGTCAGTCTATATGTTTAGAAAAGTTTATTAGTCAAAGTAAATCATAAAATTGTCTTCCTTTTGCATTATTAATATATATTTAATAACCGAAAAAAGTTGCCCAATAATGCCGTTCTGACTTCGAAAAAAATTAATATTATGTGGCCACCGTTGCAAGGGTATTTTGATGATGCATCAAATGTTAAGTTTTTTGTCTGAAACATATTCTCACTCCGCAGATTACACACTAAAACTGCTCAGTCGCATTGAAGCAACGTCTTGTAAGTAGTAAAACATCACCACTAATTATTGAAAATATCTTAATATTTAATGCTAAAGCACAGCTATACATTGAGTTATACCCTGATTAAATTTGTTCATAACGTAATGCATGGACCCAATGTAATGTGTGTATCTAATGCAAGTAATATATGGACCCAATGTAATGTATGTATGTAAAGTAAATAATATATGGACCTAATGCATTCGTTGGGCCCAAAAATTACTGAAGAAAACACGTCAATATTATTGTAAACTATTGTTTATAATAAGCAAATTGTACTCTAGACCATAGATACCCAAAGTGGTCTATATTACCCTCAGGGGTCTACGATGAATTTACTATAATTAGAAATTTAAATTTTTTAAAGTGATTAACATTATAACAGCTGTCAAAAACATTTGTAATGAGAATTTGTAAAAATTCAATATTAGCTAAGAAGGAGGGTCTATCCAAAATCGAAAAACATGACAAGTGGTTGGTCTACGAGACAAAAAAGTTTGGGGGACCTATGCTCTAGACATTCTTAATCATCATCGGGCCCAGACATACTTGATAGTTTATTTCTCCACCCGGGTGTATATAAAACATAGGACATTTTTATAACAAAACCTTAACACCTTAAAGGATTTATACAGTGCATTCTAAATAGCAAAAAATATTCTGAAAATTATTATAATAATGAAAAATAAAAAACCAAAAGTGATTTGTGACTGTGTTGTCAATAGGTATGCAATTTAAAAAGGCTTTTTAAGCTATTGTTGTGTATAAACTAAAAAAAATACTTAAATGTATATGCATGGGATGGTGATTCATTGCCACCAAAACTAATATAAAAAAAAATTAAAAGGTATTAAATTTATTCCACAAGAAATTACCGATACAATTTATTTCTCAAACGTAACGTTTTTATCACAACAGTGAACATCGTTATTAAGTAACTCTAAATGGAAAACACTCCTATTTGTATTTCATTTTCATATTTACAAATCCAAACCTTTTTTAAACTTTTTTCCCCATAGTTCATCTACACAATGTTAAAACTATTATTTTAGTTCTTTAATGGGTATACCTAATAATTTCTCCACCATTGGTTGTGACGCATCATCAGATAGAGACGTGTCTGTACGTGTAATATACACTTGTAATAACATCATAAATATTTTTTTCTGTTTTTTGAGGAGATCAAAATCTAAAGTTATAATTTCATAAAAATTTCAAGAAAAGCATCTCAATTTAACTATTTTCTCCACTTTAAGGTTGTAAGAGAAAACTATTGTATATTTTATTATATTTAATTTTTTTTTAGATAACAAGAACTATATAACTCAACATACGAAAAAATGAGTTACGATGTTATTGCATGGATGTGATATCGACACCTGTGTAATAACATTGTAAGTCATTTTTTTCGCATAATGAGTTATATATTTCTTAGTACTAAAAAAATGTCTAACTTTTTTAACCCATCTACATACTCGTAACTTTAAACGCGTCTATTTGGAAATATGCGGAAGTGAAATTATTGTAACTTTTCGAAAAAAAAACGAGTTATATGAACTTTAAATTTTGATCTCCCCTAAAAACAGAAAAAGTGAGTTACAATGTTGATGCACGGAGGTGTCGATATATGGATACAATAAACACACACTCGTCTTTCAATATTAGAATTACATAACTATTAAAATTGTTCAAATTAACCGATGCACAAATCATTATATCTAGACTATTATAAAATTATAATTGTCTGATTGTTTGTTCGAGCATCACGCAAAAACGACTGGACCGATTTTAAAAGAATTATTTGTGTTAATTTTAATTACAGATAAAATTCGGCCCATATTTTATCCCGGTACGACCATGGAAGTCAGATTTGTAATAAATTGTATAAATTTTGAAGTCAATACCAAAAACAGCTAGTGTTATAGATCATTTTTTGCTATTTGGAATGCATTAAAGAATTTAATATATCCATGTTGGACGATGGGCTCGCATTTTTATTTAACAACGTTAAACCTTCCGGTATTAAAGATCCTTCTGTACTTAAAGACGAATTAGATTCTATTGTGATGGCTAAACATCATTGGACCAATTTTGATTACATTTTAATAAATATACATATACCGGACAAAACATAAACAATAAATTACAAAGTACGCAAGATCATTATTTTTACATCATGAATAAATAAGATAAACAAATAAATAATGTAACACTAATATCATATAAACAAAAGTGAGTTTGTCTATCTCTGTTACATACATATTCATAGACCTACTGTAAAGTGAAAATTTTGAAATTTGATAGGTAGGTTTATTAACGACTTACCATTGTCACCAAAAAATTGGTGAGCGGAGCCGCATGCTTCAGTTGGTATTAAATATTTGTTTGAATAAAAAAATGACATTTTAACTCATAAACTGATCCTTATTTAATAATGGTATTGGCAATGTTGATCAAGTAAAATTATTGTTTACACCGTAGATAGAAAAGAGAATACAGATTCATGGATAACTCCTTCTCTTTCCTATGCCATAATACTCTGAATATTTCTTGTTTCAAGACAAACCTGTTTTTACAATTCAAATATATAAAATGATTGATAAAATGGAGAACGACGCCTGAATCTTCTACCTGACTCATATCTTTCTATCTTAAATATATAATTCTATAGTGTCAAAGAAAAAGGGGGCAAGCTGACAAATTTAATTATTTTGCACACAAGAGTTTATTAAAACATCAAATTGTATTACGGTAAAATAATACTTAATACAAATTAAGCCATGTTATAAATTAAAAAAGTAAAATAAGTTAGATGTAGTCAATTCATAACTTACTATCATCAGTTGTTGATAGATGACGTTTCCTTTTTCCTTAATACCACAGAATTTACATAAAGTTAACGTCACATAGCAAATGTCATCAGTTATAAAACTTAAAAAAAAAAACATGTCAATTATAAAAATTATATAAAGAAATTATAATATTATCTATTAAAAATATACCAATTCTATAATAATTTATATTTCATAATAAAGAAATAATATTTTTTTTATTATCTACACTAGTCAGTCAGTCTGCTGTTACAGTCTGGCTAACGAAAGTAGAGACTGGAATTATTTGAAAACTTTTTACACGGCAATACTTTATGTTCCAACGATCAGAAATTTTCTTAATATCAGGGTATTTTGGTGGTAAAAATATAGAAAAAGTTATAATAATGAAACGCGGCTATATACCTGATTGTACCATTACCGTTATTTTTTTTTATCAACTAGGCTTCAACGTCGTTGAGATTTTGCAGGACACATCATTTATTGGTATTCATGAACAATAAGAGAAATAAAATCGTTTGTTATATACTATTAAATATACATTATACACTCTATTTTACATGTTTCCGCGAATATAGGCAAAAAAAAATATTTTAATTCAGAGGATTTTCCCCAAAAAACGGGGAGAACCAGAATCAATCACACATATTTAATGTTATGCATCACTAATGTTTACAAGATCTTCTAATAATGAGGTTGCCATATTGTTATCTTCTAATTTGTCGCATCTTTTCAGTCTCTATTTTATTTGCCGGACTATATCTACAGTGGACTAATGGAAAAATAAATATGTTTTAGAGTGCAATGCAGTGACTTGTTGATTTGCCAATATTCGACCAAATTAAATAATGATTAGTAAATCAATTAATGAAACAATAATTAAAGATAAGTAAATGATAAATTGTTTTTCTTGCATTTAATTGTATAACCACAGACTGATAGACAGAGGTACATTTTGTGTCATCAAAATTAAGGTATAAACTTTAAATATTTAAAATAAACCTTACGATAAAACATTTTTTTATTAATTCTGTAAACAAAGTAGCGTGTGCAACATTAAAAATCTGGTTTAAGAGAGTGCCCTCTGACTGGAAAGTTACAAAGGCATCGGTAAACTACTAAAAAAATTCACATGGAAATGTTTGCGAGATAAGTCACCTGGCGAATTCGTTAAGACGTCAGAACGTGACATAACACTTACACGTAATTTTATTGCTATTCTCGATATCCCCAGGCCCTTTCGAGGCTTGTAATCACCATTTCGGTTTATCGATTGAGTAAAACCGGTGTTTTGGTGGTCTTGTAGATAGAGCTTGTTTTAATCAACTTATGAATGAAAAGCTCTGGCGCCGTATGCGTTGCCCATCAGCCAACCATGTACACTTAACGACTTATGAATTAGTGTTATAACTAAACTAAACCGACTACTACTTCTTCACCGTAATTCGCCCCCATTGCTTCTTCATCTTCCTGTAATGAAAACATATTTAGGTTAATCATCATTATCATTTTCACCATCAACACTATCGGAGTCCACTAATGGACAAAGACCTCTTTCATTAACAGAGGATTTGCCATAAGCTCCAAGCTAGGCACGCATTGTCAGACAGATAAATATCACTTCCCATTGTGCTGGTATATTTCTCAGACGCTCTTCGAAGAGATACGAGAGTCATGTCAAAAGAAATTAGATGCTGATTAGATTGTTGGACACTGGCAAGTTATACACTGTCGCAAACGTAGGTTTACGAAAATGGAATACCCCTTAAATCGAATATAATATAATAATTTATTTTTAGACTTAAGCATACTGATAAGTGACCCCGGCCCCTCCCAGGCTACTACTGTCTCTTCTTACTCCTTCTGAGATACCAGCATCTCATCATATCCTATAGTCCTTTTCCTAAATTCCATATTCCTTGCTCAATACACCTTTCCTACCTCATCCTCTTTCC
>WUAW01017356.1:0-13917 GCA_017165845.1 Thaumetopoea pityocampa | reverse complement strand
ACTTTAAGATTAATAGTTTAACCAAAATCTTCCAGCTGGTTTTTGCGTGAAGCCCGAACAAACAAACAAACATCGACGGATTTTGTTTCAGAAGCCCTTAATTAGTTGATCTGAGTAGTTTTTAAATATCTTTGATTTTTGAAAATTTGACATTTAAGGGGGTCTCTGGGGGGTTCTGATTTGACGTTCTAATTTTTAAGCATTGTTTGGGATTTTTTGTGTGGACCAATGAAGAGATAGAACTTTGGAGTTTTTATCATTTATTTGTTATTTATGTTCAAGAGTATACATGTAAATTTTTAACTAAAAATATTCATTAGAACCAAAGTTATAGCGCTCTGAAGACACTGGCCTCAAAAAAATGGACGCTCACTCCCTCCACGAAATTAGCTGATTGGCTTATCTGAAACTAAAAAAATCGGCGGCGTTTTAATCTGTAAGCTTAAATTACACAGAATGGAGTATTATGAAAAGAAAACTGAGATTTCCTATATTTATTATCAACTTTTTGTTACAAAAAAAAATTAGAAATATTTTAAATTTTGAGATGATAATAGATCATTCCATGCGTCTATATGGGCTGAGTTGACTCTATAAATATGAAGTGAATCGGCCAAGCCGTTCTCCAGATATGATGGAGGAAAGTTTGAAAAACATAGTCCTGAGAAAAACGCGTTTGGAAATTCAAGTACAGTTACAACTATAAAAATCTTAACTTACCATTGATCTGTGATACCTGGTCCATAGAGTACACCTTCCTCCTCCTGTTGAAAGTCTTTCAGAGCATTTTTTTCTGCTTTTGCTGCAATTCTGGCGTTCTATGTGTATATTTTCCAAAAACGCGTAATACGTTGAATTTGAAATACCGGAACATATATCCATAAGACTGCAGAAAAGGTTTACGCCTTCATGATCAATCCCTAATAAACGCATGACAAATACTAAATGGCGATTAATTTCACTTGTGTGTTGAAGCATTGGACATGAATTTATAATTTTCCATTTTTCACAGTTACAAGATTGAACTATTTTGAAACCTAAGGCATTATAACCATAAAATGATTGCGAGAAAGACACATCACCTTTACACTCTTTACATATTAGAGTATCAGAAATAGCGGAAAATACAGACGCAAACTATAAAACACAATACGCAAAACTTGAAGCGATAGTAACCTCCATTGCCCATGCCGTCTCGGAGTTTTTCAGCAGAAGCTGATGTGTATTCTGTATCTTTTTGGGTTGTGAAGCGGTTTCCAATAAATTTTGTTTTTATTACGACCAGGGTGAACATTATTAGTCGTGCTTCCTTTTCTACTACTCATTTTATAAATAACTAAGTTTTAACTGATCACGAGTTTCAAACTAATATTTCGTAGATGCTGTGCTCTTCGAAGCTAAACCAAGACTAAAATAAATTTCACAACGTAAATGACTACACCATTTTTTTTTCTACACTTGTTTAAACTCATCTGTACTTGTATAAGCATACATTTGTATAATAGGGTCTCAGGTATCAAGCCGACAGAACACAATAGGATCCGGCCTCTCAGTGCTCAGCTCAGCGCTCCGAACATCTGGCTCTTTTAACTGTTGTATCTTTATAATGGCTTCGAATTAAAAAAAAATCACTTTACCACTATATCCTAGACATATTAAGAAAACAATATTAAGGTGAGAGAGTACTTAGTATTTTAGCCTGTCCGGCGAATAGACTTAAGTACACGGGTAAGCGACCCCGGCCCCCCGAGTTATTTACTGTCTCTTCCTACTCTTTCCGAGATAGTAGTATCCTATACCCTATAGTCCTTTTCCTAAATTCTATATTCCCTGCTAAATACACCTTTCCCACCACTAAGCCGTGAGAATGCAATGAGGAACTTTAACACGTTTGAACCTTATAAAATGGCCGCGTCGTGGTTCGCCACCCGACATTTCTTGTTGTCCACGGGGGCGAAATGTGGACTGCTGATAGCCACTGCTACATTAAATGATCGTAGCAGGTGGAAAGAAGTGGTCTCTGCCTACCCCAATGGGAAAGAGGCGTGACTGTATGTATGTATGTAATAACGAAACATTTAATGCAAAATAATACCAAAGAACCCCCTTAACAATTTTATAATAGTATAGATTAAATATTTAAGTAACATTGTCAACTACCCGCGACTCACTCAAAGTACTTAAATAGCTTTTACATAAACACACCGTGTACCTGCATATATTTTATTGTATCTTCTTATTTCACATTACATACCCAGGTTGACTGCTAGAGAATACCTTTGGCATTAAGTCCGCCTTTGCATATATAATGTGTGAAATGTAAAATAAAATAAATATTTAAGTAAAAAAGTGTATATTGGAGAGTTTTATTGTAAATTGTGATCTCTTCCAGACGACATTTGGATGTACAAGATTCTAGGATTGAGTCGTGATGGAGTGATGTGCAAATTACCATTATAATTTACAAGTTAGTGATGTCTATGTTGTATGAGTGTAGTGTATGAGCTAGAGGGTGGTGCCCACTCACCGGCCTCCACTTCGTGCAGGTAATCAGGGGCGACCACAGCCACCTGTTGTTCCGTGCCGTCTTCCAGCTGAATGACTTCCAACACCACGTATTGCTGCCCGTGGCCGTCCGCCACTGTCACATACTCGCCGCGCTTTAGGTCGTTACTACGGATGTCGACCTTCATCTCTGGCTGTTCTTCATTATCGGAAAGCGATGCTGACTCCTAATATTAGATAATAATAATATTAATAGTTTAATCAACGATATTACATATAAAATAATCGAACGAATTAATAACGGCAACTGTAGACCATTTAATCGCCTGTGTTTTTAAATTTACCCCATTTTTTTTTATAAAAAGTAACACATACTATGTGAATTATTTAACTAGATATGAATAGTCAAATCCAAAAGGATAGGAAATAGCGAAAAATACTCTAAGGAGTCAATTTACCTAATGCAGTTTTCGCCATATTTTCGTATAGGGCAGTAAATAAGTAACTATAGGGCCTATACTTTTGAATTTAGCCACCCATTCCCCGTTGAAAAATTAATTCTGTATATATCAGGTATATAATTAAATATATATTTTGTAATATGATCGACAGCAGTCATTTCATCATAACCCATTCGAAACCGATTTGATTGATTTTCGAGGCTATAAGACCAGTTGCAGATCGTATGTGCAATAATATTAATGTGCAATTATCTTATTTATGCGAATTTACTTACTGATTGCCATAGTTTGCTTATTAAAAATAATATAAAGAAAAAAAAAATTTCACTCCTGGGGATAACGTTCGAAAAAAAATCACGGTTTCAAATGGTTTAAACTGGAATGCATATACAATGCTATTTTTAGAGTCCCGTAGACAAATTAATCTAATATTCGCCTTGACCATCTATATCTTTTGACTTTTGCGCTAAATTTTCACTGTTGTGCTAAAATTTGGTACACATATAGACATTTAGTAGCTCTGCCGGAAAATAAGTGTCACTCCAATTCTACCGGTGAGTGCTGTAAAAGCTAGCTAAGAGATTTATCAGGACAATAGGAAGCATCTTTATCTGATTATTTAATCAACGTATTAAAAATGGAAAACACTCAGCAAACAGAGAGAGAGAGAGAGAGAGAGAGAGCACGAGTGTTTAATAAACAACATGGCGACGGTGGCTTTTTTATTGTTCTTAGTCATGGAGCGGCGCTGGCATCACATCAGTGTGGCCAGGATATGGATTTGCTACCATAAACAAGATGGCCGTATTTTTATTCTAATAAATTAAAACTAATTAAATGTTAATTTAAAAAAAAACGGCGAGTGATGTAATAAATAACGTATTAACTATAAAATACTTTATAATGTACTTTTGTTAATTATTTATTTTAATATTAATCGATTTCGATTGTAACAATCTATGTTTAATATTTTGTTGCAATCACTAGCTCCATCTGTCTAGAATATAATAACAAAGTGGACAGACTATAAATAAATCGCTTATATGTATAAGTGTTAGAAGTATCATCATGATTAAAAATTACGTTTAATATTTACGTTTATTAAGTACCTACGTATGAAATTTCTATTAATTCTGGTTGCGTATCATTCATATTATTATGTATGGCAGCAAAATTTGGAGACTTTAAAGGAGTGATATCATACTTTTGAAGGAAAGAAGAATAATAGTTTTATTTTGTTAATTCACGTTATATTATTGTTTGGAGGTTAGTTTTGAAAAAACGGTACAAGCAAACAGTTCAAGATTTTTAGTTCAAATAAAATAATGGAATCCGAAGACTCGACTAGACACGACTTTAATAGCAGAGTTAAGAACAAAAATATTAGCACAACAAACAAACATTTATTAATGTTTATTTTTATCGAACAAAACAACGCAACAATTGACAGCAAAAGACGCTTGACAGCACGGACAGTGTTACCGAGAATACTTCTGTTTTCCCTAGTTTATGAATTTTTTGTAATTAATAAATAATATTGAATTAACTATTAAAAACAAAGACATATAATAAGTATTTTTTTTTGTTTTCAATCAGTTCAAACATATTAATACCAGTTACGTAAAAATGTGACGAATCGATTTTTTTATACCGTCGGGTTCTGTCCTTAGCCTAATCTGTAAAAACTAACTATTGGCAAACTCATAGTGTGGAGGCACTAATTAGAAGACAACTCGTTAAAAAAACTCCACAAATCATTTCAATTATCTCAAGTAGGAAAAATTATAAAAATACTTCCTGATTTACGGATACTTACATTTTCGTAGTCATACTGTTACATTTTAACGGGGCGAATGTTTGGCAAAGAACGAATTTGGAAGCTGATGATAAACATTGAATTCGATTGATTCGTGTCGAGATGAACTTGACTAGAGAAAATTTTCGCTCCATGATCTATTACGACATTCATTGCGGTCTTCATTAACAACTAAGTTTGGATAGACTTGGATTGGTATTACATGATGAAGCCCCATCTCGTGCCACTGTTTATAACTAGTTTAATGATTTTAAATATGGTGGAATGAATCTCACTGATGATTTGGATAAAGGATATCCTTCTACCGCGACCGCTGAAAATAACGTAAGTGCTGTGCGGCTATGATATAAACTAATAAAGAGTGACACATCAATAGAACTTTGCACCTCGCAATTTGACGGGTGTCTAATTACGCCATTGTTTGGATTGGAGCCGCGAAATTCTTGAAAACTATAACAGAGGTGACTCGAGTGCTGTATTTGATATCGGCACAGCTAATGAAAGCTGGACATATTGTTACGAGAGCAAAACCAAATGAAAAGACAATCCGCTCGATGGATGTGTTCATTCGAAGGTTTGCAAACAAATGGAACGAACGGCAGAAGTCAAGGGAAAAAGATGATTGCCTCATTCATTCGACAAACGAATCATTTCTCACAAATTTCACTAATGGATAAACGATATATTACAGCAGATCGGTATTTAGTCATTTTTGCGAAAATATTTGACAGTTGCGCCCAAGAAGTAGGATCCTCCGCCATCATGACAACTCTCCAGTTCACTCCGTCAAACGAACAATCGATTATTTGTCCATGGAAGGTGTGGAATTAGTGAGTCAAAGTCCACACCTGGCAACTTGCGACTTTTATTCCCCAAAATAAAAGATAAACTCAAAGGAATGCACTTTGTGAACTCCGAAGATGCCGCAGAGTGGGCTCACTGCTTCAGTCTAAGTACTAAAATAAGTGACTACTTAAAAAAAAACTATTAACAGGTTTCTACATGATTCCGTGTTTGATTTTCTAAAGACTTAGTGTGACCATTATATAGTGAGCTTGTAATTGTTTGAATATTTTCAATTGAAATGTATTTGGGGTTACTGGCTCTAGACTACACAAAAACAGTATTGTATAGACATCTACAATGTTTATTTTTATATAATGTGCATACAATGTTTTTTCGCGACAGTTACATCGATGACAGTGTCACGATGGTATATATGATTAATCGGAATTAGGTAAGCTATTTTATTCTAAACATCACGTCAGATAAATTATATGGATATACCCTGTAAAATGTCAGAATTAGTGTTTTAAATATGTGTTTCCAAACAAGCATTATATATGTAACAAAGTAATTAAAAAAGAAATGGTTTTTTTTTTTTAATGAAGAAAATAACATTTTTGTTGCTATATTTTTCTTTTCGTCTCTTATCTAAATATTAAAATCAAAGGTTTCGGTGTTATTTATGAATTCCGCAATTTCTATTCATGTTAATATCAACATTTACGTCAATCGCCTTCAAACACCTTACCTAATTCCGATTACTGTTTATTACAGTTTAATATATAACATGATGATAAAGCGGTGATAACAGAGCGATATAACCATGCAATTCCAAGTCGGACCTCAGACTTTTGGAAATCATGCGGGTGTTATTAACACGTTGAGCGCCATCTCAGCCATCGGTGACTGACACTGAACTATTCGTTCAGGCTGCATTAGCCACCGGTGGCTGTTTAAAACGAAACTAAATGATTTACATTTCGTAAGCAATTATTGAAAATTTATTTAATATTTACTTAATTTTTATTTATTACAGCATTATATTATTTAGGAACTTTTATGAATTTCGATGAAATCTTATCTAGCGCGCCGAACGACAAACAAGACAAAATGGCACATAACGTGTTCAATAAATGTCTATAGGCATATCGTTCTGAACGTAAATATATTCTACTGCAGTAAGAAACAGTGCCCTAATATATTTACGCAGCTGTGTGGAGTAAATTACAATGTGTTAGTAGTGCGCCTCGCATAGCTGTACCGCTATACCAAAGCTTCTAAGCAGCGCGTGCGACCTGACAAGGATTTCCTTAAGAATTCGCGCGCCTCGCAACGTGTTAATAATTAGTTATCACTTGATTCACACGGTGAAGGGAAACGTCGCGAGGAAACATGCATGCCCGAGCGATTCTCTCGATGGTGTGTGCAGTCTGGCTACAAATATTGAATCAGCGTGGCAGACTACTGCTTAACCATTCTGAGAGAAGACTCGTGCCCAGCAGTGGGGCAGTAGGGATTGATGATGAAAGAAAAAGGTAATACCAACAAAATAACAAAAAAAAATAACAAGATATATAACAACGAATAGCTTTCGCATTCAGCTACATACAGAAAAAAACTAAAGTACAGTAGTAACACAAAAACAAGTTACAACAATATACCTGTGCAGTAAGTATTTTTAAAGGCAAACTTATTTCCGCAAACGGCCTAACGTGAGCACGCTATTGTGGCGGCTGCCATTTGTGCACAGTGCAGATGTTATGAGCGAGACAACGTGAGTTCATCTGTCATTACGTTTTCACCTTCCGCGTTATTGGGACAGTCTTTATTGAATTGGTGTTTATAAGGGAATTTAATCGATATATGTCAGCAACCTATGTGCTCCGATGTAACTTATTTTTGTGGTACTACTGTATTAAATATTTTGCTAATACAAATAACATTATTCGCATCGGCAGTTGGAACACTTAATAACATCAATATTTCAAATGGCTGTGCAAAGCTAATAATGATTTAACAAACCAAAAAATGTTCTAGAATAATATCATCCCCACGTAATGAATGATTTTTTACAATATTGCTGTTTGTAGGTTTTACGCCGTGTAGCGCCGGCATAATAGCGTTAGTTCAAATCGATACGACAAAGAGAGAAAAATTTGCAGAATAATTGCGATTCAATGAATTTCTACAGATATTTACATTTACAAGACACTTTTTCTTGTCGGATTTTTTAATGTAGTCGCATTTCGATCTGACAACAGTTTTATTGTACCTACACAATAAATAATTGGTTAAATTGACTTTACTAACTGCTCTCTAACCATTGATTGAGAGATGTTGAGATTGGGGGAGTACAAATAAATCTATGTCAAGCTTAGCAGAAAACTGAGTATTGGTAGAAATTATTTAATTATGAAATTTTACAAAAAAAAAAAAACCTTTTCTTCTAGAACAAAAATAATAACTTTTTCGCTAGTAACAATTACCCTAATTTTGTAGAATCTACAGCATGTATTGTAATATCGATAACTCAAGAGAATTAGCAAATAAACAAATTCTATGGTCACAAATTAACACAATAGAACAAAAAGAAAAAAAATATTATAAGCGCACGTCTTTAATTATATGTTCGGATTACTTCGAACGCAGTACAAACCTTTACTATTCCGTCTTCTATATATGTGAACTTCTTCTCTCGTCCGAGTTTCAAAGTAACTGATCGCTTTTGAAGGCCCGAGTCAGGATCGTCCATATATGTGAACTTCTTCTGTCCTCCGTGTTTCAAAGCAACTGAGCGCTCTTGATGGCCCGAGTCAGGATCGTCCATATATGTGAGCTTCTTCTGTCGTCCGAGTTTCAAAGCAAGTGATCGCTCTTGATGGCCCGAGTCAGGATCGTGGATGGCCAAGTGTCGTATGAGATTGCCTTTGTGCGCAAAAGTACGTGAACACTCGTGACAAGAATGCGTCTTCTCTTTGGGCGGCTTTGGAACATAGTTCGGATTATGGTAAAGGTTTTGATGTCTTCGAAGTAACTGTTTTTGTCTGTTGAAAAATAATGTTAATATTCACATTATTTTTACTCAGTCATTGTTAGTATATTACATATGTACATTGGTGGTATAGTGGTTATAGACACGACTTACATTCGAAATGTTGCAGTTTAGATTCCGGTCCCGTACCACTAAGTTATTTCTAATTCATGTACGATCTACACTGTAGACACCAATGTACTCAACGGAGAAGGAAAACTTTTTGAGGAAACCTGCATGCCCGCATGAGTGTGTGAAGTTTACCAATCCGCATTAGGCCAGTGTGGTAGACTACCACCTAATCCCCCTCCTGATAAGGGGCGGTCCATGCCCCTGTAGTAGTGACGGATGTGGACTGGGGATGATGATGTATGTGTTGCCACTGACTCTAGGACTACCTCGTATATAAGTCACGTATACGGTCAGACTCGTAAAACTACTCTATGCTAAAGATAAATCACTTTGAACATGCTTTTGCGTTTGTAGTAGTGTTTGTAGACATTTTTTTTGACTGCACGGTTGGCGCAGTGATTTAATCGTCCACTGCGCTGTCGAGTGTTGTGGATTCGATCCCCACACGGGATAACAACTTTGTGTGAACCACAAATTGTTGTTCCGAGTCTGGGTGTTCTGTGTTTACGTTATTTGAATATTTGTAGACCCCGCGACACAGGAATTAATCCTAATGCGGGAGTTGTCCTTTAAAAAAAATGTTTAAAACCGGAATAAACCAGTTTGCGCTAGCTACCGCGCGACTCGCACTCTCGCATTAGTCGATTATAATCGACTAATGCGAGAATATAAATTTAATATGTATAACTAACTTCTAATGCTACTTATAAGTAGCATTAGAAGTTAGTTATACATATTAAATTACGTTTAATATGTATAATATTAAGTTCCTACCTATAAAAAAGTATTTATTTATCTGCTGACAGTACACTACTAAAGACGTCTCTGACTTGGCTGTACATATTTTTTTTTTAATAAATATAACGCTGCATAAATAAATAGATACCTAAAGGACTGATTGCACTGGTTGCACTTGAACGGCTTTTGGTCCGTGTGTTTCAGCATGTGCGAGTTGAGGTGGCGGAGCGTGGTCGACGCGTACGGACACAGCTCGCATTTGAAGCATTTTTCGCCCTCGTGGGTCTACACAAACAGTAATATAGTATATTGAAGTGGTCTAGAGACACAAGGTAAACAAACCATAAAAAGGTCAGTTACGGTATAGGTTACGTTTGATCAGTATGAAATGAATGAATAATTTGATATACGTACAATTACACCTTTTTCCCTGACTCTCCGGAGGGGAATCTAACCCTGGTCTCCCGTGTAACAGGCGGGGATTATGACAACTACCTGACTACCGAAGAATTGGGGTGGCCAGTAAGCACTTCTTTCCACTAGTTATGAGCAAAGTGGCTATCACCATAGCGCAATTTTTGCTCCCACGGGAAACAAGACGTGTAGGGTGGCAAACCACTACGCTACTATTTTTAAAAAAGGGTAGGGTGTAAGGTTCAAAAAGTTATTTTCAAATTAATTTCACATAAAAAAAATAATACTATAATTGATAAAGCTATAAGCTGGTACTTGTTATAAAACTTTGTTTCATTTAAATTATTTTTCAATATATAGTTTACATGTAAAATAAGCTTAAACTCCTGTTTTCAAAGATTGGAACGTAATTTAATGACATCCAATTTAGGTGTAATAGTAGTGTTAATATTTTATGATGAAATGTGACATTTTGTACTTGGCCGAGTTATGCGCGCCATCTTTATTATCGATCGACTTGATGATACGAGCTCGCGTTGTATTTATTGTAATTTCTTTTGTTAAATTTGTTTTATTTTTCATGTTAAATTCTTAGTGTTGTTATTCAATTTTTATTATTACATTTTGAAGGTGTTGTTATGGTTTCTAACATGGATTTTTGTTTCAAACATTTTATGGTGTATTTATTTACATTTCGTCTCAAGTCCAGTTGAATAAACTATACACGTTACAGTACGATACGATACAGAGATACCATCGGTTAATTCACCAAATACCGAACTTTACCGAATGAATTGCGATTACAAATGTGAATTAATATGTATATCTCTACAGCGACTAAATATCAACCTTATTTCACAAGTGTTAAAGTTTCTAATTTAACATAACTGTTAATGCAATCATTATAGCGAGTGACGCCCACGAAGCAATAACAAATAGGTGTAGAGGCGGGAAATGATGTACTGCTATTGGTCGAGACAACAAGTAAATCGTTGATACTTTTGAATCGTGTCGTACTGTATAAGAATAATATTAACGATCATTATAAGCAACTCGAAGCAATTTCAGTGAAGTCACATTCACATATAAGTAAATGATATATAAAAAAATTATAAAATTATTACATTTTGTAATCGTCCAAAGTGTGTCTCCATAGTGGAGCCCTCAAGTTTGCAGACAAATTTTAAATAGCTATTAGTCTGAGTTTCTCTGTAAGATAATATAAAAATGAGATAATCCGTACAAGACCCAGAGTCACTGATATAGTTCAATTATTGTAAAATTGAAACATTAGTGGATGTAACACAGACATTGGGTCAAAATCTTTACAGACCTTGTTGTGTATCTTGCAAGAGTATCTGTCAGGGAAAGACTTGCCACAGCGGCGGCACTTGAGCGGCTTGTCTGACGTATGGAGTTTTTGGACGTGTATCCTCAAGTCAGTCTTGCGGCCACACTTAGCAGGGCACAGCTCGCACGCGTACACTGGCTTTTCTGCAACTGTAATCAACAAATTTTAATTTATAGAATAAATATAGAAATAAATCGCATTTCAGTTTGTTTTATTTTGTATGCCAAATTTGCAAATTAGATAGTAACAATAATTTAAAGCTATAAAGTACACTCTAAGGTTTGCTGGAAGATGTCTCATTTTTGAGTTAAGCTCACCTATGTACATCAATTTTTCCTCATTTACAAATGTATTTATCTGTTTGTGTCCAATAAATAATAAGAGAACTTTTGGGGCTAAAATTACTAAGTTAATTCACCCTCTTAGGGGTTAAATCTTGAAAAACGCCGATATACCTGAACATTTATTTCTAAACAGAAGCAGCTATATTAAATTTCGTTCTGCTTTGAAAATGACGCACTTCCATACAACCGTTGATCCCTTATTTTATCTGCTTAGGGGTGAAATTTCCAAAAATCCTTTCTTAGTAGATGCTACAAGCATCTACTAAGGATTTTTGGAAATTTATATAAATATAAATTTACATAAAAAGCAATGAACTGCCAAAATTTCCAGTTTGTAGCCCCAGCGGTTTAGGCTCAGCGTTGATGAATCAGTATAATAGTCAGTCAGGACAAGTAATTATATAGATTCCGATTCGAGAGAGCGAGCGAGACCGGGCGCACAGGCTACAGAAGGACGTGTGCAGTTTTTATTGGCTGCAAATCCAACATAACCTTTATATAATGCTCTCGACACAGAGGCATGAGTTAGGCTGTTTCTGAACATAAAAAAGATTATAGTACATTACTTACCGTTATGTATGAGCTTGTGCGCTTTGAGCGAGTTGGACTGCGTGAAGCACATGTTGCAGTGTTCACACTTGTACGGCTTCTCGCCGGTGTGCGTGCGCAAGTGGCGCTTCAGTTTGAACGTGTCCGGCGACGCGTACGTACAATGAGGACACTGGACACACATATAAATTGTTCGATTATAAAATTGTTGAATGTCAAATTTTGTAAATAAAAGGAACTACTTAGATCGACTAATTAAAGGCTTCTGAAACCAAATCCGTCGATATTTGTTTGTTCAAGCGTCACTAAAAAAACAGCGGCATTAGAAATGAGATACGGCGAATCTAAATTTAAGTGGTTCTAAATCCATCAGAATTGATACCAATGTGATCTTTCCACATGAGGTGTTTACCTATCATGATAGCGAGAAACTTTGTTTTCTTAACTTGTTGAATTTGATTTTTGTTGTATGCGATATTTAAATGAAACGGTTGTTTTTAAAGTTTATGTTTTTTTCTAAATTAATTTTAAGGCATTGCTTAAGTCTATCCATTTAATGATATATTTTAATGTTTCTTTTATATCGATTTCATATGTTGAGTAAGAAGTTTAACACTAGAAGTACCAGCGACTTCGACTAACACCTTTATCTACCGATGCTAGTCATTTGGACTGGTGTCGATATAAATATATATAACACACTATTTTCTTTTGCTTAAACTTAAATAAAAGGAAAAATGATATCCAAAATATTTGTGATAAATAGATGTGATTCGCGCAGCGCCTGCTAGAATTGACATAGGAGTGAAACCAACACAGTAGTTTCAAGGTTAATAGTAATAGGTTTTAATATACGAGTTGATCAACATACGTTTAAGGTGTGTTCTGTCATTTAATTTTACTAAAAATACTACCTGAAATTCCTCAATCCCCCACACACATGTATTTTTCTTAGATACAATTTCTAAGAAATATATTAAACCAGTCATTTAGATTGGTCCGATAGTTCTAGTGTTAATAAATATTATTATAAAATTAATACTGTCATATAAAAATGTACTCATTGATATGACCTCATTTAACCTATCAACTTTTTAAAAACTGCAAATCCTGATAGGTCAAACTAATAGCAGGGGTGAGAGGAAATATTGTCATAGCTATTCAACTAAGACATCAGTTTAAGATATAAAATCCGGAACTCCGAAATATGAATAAAACAAGTGTAAATCATCCACAAGTAAACTGCAAATATTAAAATATCTAATTGCTGATGGCGTAGAGCTCTAATGAAATGGTTACTATAAGCAGACCAGTTAGCAGATGGGTCAATAATATTTGGTCAGTCACTGGAATATGACCAACAGATTTATGCAGAGTAATGGGTGTATTTAATATATTCTATAATGATAATATGTTTTTATTTCGACCGCATAGTTTCACAATAATTATATACAATACTAACTGTTGCCCACTGCTCCGCTCACGTGGACTTCCTATCTACTCGAAAAACCTCCCGGACATGCACCATAATTTCTTCGTATTGCTTTCCGACTTACACATACAAACATTGTGATAGCTTGGCTAATGTGCATGATATAATTTATAGCCTATACCACTCAGGAATAATGTAGTTTTCTACCAGAGAACTTTTTTTAGAACTGGACCATTAGTTCTGGAGATTACCACCTACATACAAACTTACAAACAAATTTTATCTGTTTATAATATTTCATCATCATCATCATCATCATTTCAGCCCATAGCTGTCCACTGCTGAACATAGGCCTCTC
>WUAW01017345.1:18309-29425 GCA_017165845.1 Thaumetopoea pityocampa | reverse complement strand
CCATATGCCGTGTCTAAAACTACTACACCACCAATGCACTTTCACGTTTTGATGATGATGATATATTTACATAATGATATTTTTATTCCATTTCTTTTATGTATTATTTAATAAAATTATAAACTTGTTGCTAAACCGCATCAGGCCGGCGTGATGAACTCCAGCCCAACCCTTCCCGTTCCGAGAGGGGACTCGCAGTAGATTAGTGAACGTGTTGATGACGAACCTTATTATTTACATTGTTATTCCGTACGACGTGCATAGGCTGATGAACTGCATCATTTAGCAACGGCAGAAAACTTAGCGGTATCAAACTATTTTGTTAACCCCTTATGACATTGATAGCTATAGTGGCCTATATTTTCTACTCTCATCGGTCGATGATGACCCGCAAGGGGTCTATGACAACTATCAAAACACATTTGAAGTTGGTGAATTTGAAAGAAATCAATATTAGAGTGTCTACACAAACCCGAAAACCGTGGCACGCAGACTACAAGACAAACATTTTTGGGACCTCTACTCTATATTATTTGTATTTTTGTTATACAAGCTGATGTGATTTGATAATCTGTCTCGAATATTTTGTATACTAATATTTTTACGAAGGACTTTACGTCCTTTCATTGGCGATTATTCTTTATTTTCACCGCCAACTACCCCTATGTTTAAACTCGCACAACGGATGTTGGCAGATTTGCTTCAATTCGGTCAAAGTATATCCATAGGTATTCACTTACCATGAGTTTCGCTGCCTTCTGGTTAGTAATATTCAAACTATGCACTTTCTCAAATATATACCCAGAGGGAACCACATCGTCAATAAACTCCAAGTCCAGATCCATGGGCTTACGGGTTAAGTTACGAACCTCAGAACTGAAGAATACACGAGAGCTGAAGTAAAAGAGGAAAAATCAATCAAAAGCAAACATAGGTAACATTTACATTTTCCATCAAGGACTCCATAAAATATTTATGTTCGAGATAACATTAAGAAAACGCTTCTTGCAACATGTATGTATGTTTAATGCGCTGGAAGTCGTGCCGTTTGATGTCGCCCGAGAAGCCGCTTAACGCTGGACGCCAGCATCTCCGCCCTTCTTAAATTATTCCGGGGGCGATCTGCTCTGAAATTGTTACTCAAGGACTTTGTTTTGTGGACATATTTTTTTTCACACACACATTGATCTAATCCTAAATTAGAATTCTCTATGTGCTAGACAACGATATACTTCCTTATATATGTAGGATAATGGTAATACATATATGTAGATGAACACCCATGACTCGGATAGTAACATTTGTGCGCATCATACGTTGAGTTCGAACCCGAGACCAATTGGTACAAATCTGACGTCAAACTCAAGCGACGCGTCGTTCTTGATCTACAGATAAATCAACCTGGAGACGTTTTTGAGTTTGTAGTAGTGTTTGTACACAAAGTGACTAAAATGGGAATAAACCAGTTTGCTTTAGCTACCGCGTGCCTCGCACTCCCGCATCAGTCGCTTATAAGTAGCGTTACAAGTTAGTTATACGTATTAAATTACGTTTAATATCAAATACCTACCTATAAAAATAAAAAATATATAAAAAACTATTTATTTATTTATTTATCTGCTGACCGTACAATATTACATACTCAAAAACGTCTGCAAGTTGATTTGCCTTACAGGCTAATGGCCAGTAAAGTCGTAGACTTACACTCTTTCAGATTTCATAATTGCATGGTACACCATCATCAGCGTCAACAGCCCATGTCAGGAAGTCCATGACATGACATGAGACCGTGGACATGAGTCTTCTTAACCTCTTAGGCACGATGCGCCACTATAGTGGCTCACTTTAGTGCCTCACTCGCTCACCGCATTTGTATTAAACGATCTTTAATGGCATTGTTCAATAGTAGCATTGTTCGTCACACATTGTAGCTTGTGCCATTTACACGTAATTCTCGTTGGAACGTGCAGTGAAACAGACCCCCGCGCATCACTCAGCCGCGCCTAACACTTGAAACAAGAGGGGTATGACGCGGCTATCCATTATTCTGGTACATCCCGTAGCCGGTTTCTACAGCATCCGTGAGAAGAGATGGAACAAGGCTGTTATTTTGTCGCATTTGGACCTAATTGAGGACAGCATGTGTTATATTTAATCAGTACGATGACGTTGGCACGTTGCGCGCGGTGATCTGTCCGCACGTGCAATGAGCGGGGATTGGCCTGACGCTGCTAATTAAAGAGATTTGTGGTCGAATTATTGTGTTGATCGGGAGCCCTTTGTTTGGTTCGTTAACGTTAACTACGTTTAGTGTATTTAAGTTAAATTATAATACATAATATATAGTACTAGCTTTTGCCCGCAGCTCCATCCGCGTGAATGTTGGTTTTCCGTTACATGGGAAATCCCGAAACAATTATATTGTAGATTTATAAATAAAGCCCTAGAACCAATTTTACTTGAGTTCTTGTACCTTAACGGCGGCTACTAAAACAGGGATCAAGCTGTATATTCAATTCTACTGGACCGATTTTAATGAAAATTGTCGCAGTTGTCGTATCTTTAAGACTGCAATACTACGACCAAAATCTACCCACTGATTTTTGTGTGAAGTTCGACGGTCAAGTAAAAGTGGTTTTAAGGCTTTAGAAATGATTTTTTTATAAATCTATGAAAACCGACATTTATGCGGGCGGAGCCGCTGGCAAAAGCTACTGTATTTATAATTATTTAAACAGGGGTCATTTGACCCATTGTGATAGAAATGTGTGTATATGATATACTGGTAGGTTTTGTATTAAAATCAGGTATAATACAGAAATACTGTACCGTGAGTGACTACGTGTTAAAACGTGGGCGTATTTTCTGGATTTGGTATTATGACATTATTCAGACAGAGAGGATTACTCACTGAGAATTATGGTAGCGTAGTGGGTAATATTTCGCCTCGGATTCGAGTATCAAAAGGTCACAGTTTCGATCCTCGACTGGAACGCTAACATTACCCTGTTATTGTCTCAACAACACTGCATAAAACAGCAGAGCCTGGCGCAATAGTTGCGGTAATACTAGCTCAAGAGAGTACGATCAGTCACTCAAATGTGCAGACGTGTAGTGAGGCAGCAAATGATCCGTCTCCGTCCAGACCGAGAAAGCGCATCCCGTACAACGAGGCATCTCCTTACGCGCGACACAATGGACGCCAATGAAACATGTTATATCTCAGTGAATATCGATTTCAAATAAAATTGCAACCTTTTCAGATAACGAGGTGACATTTCCCCTTTTCCGGGGCCCGTTTGTCGCCCTCGTCGCGCGTCGGGAATTTACCCACCGAAATAAGCAGATAACGAGCCCAATGGTATCTGTACGCGGGTGATATATACGATTGGCTCCCGGGCGCGCTCGCGTGAAACATCGCCGGCGTCGCTGCTCTGTCCTGCTGCCTATGATATATTGTTCTGTTGCTGTCTTAACTAGTCATTTTTCTTTTAATGGTTAGTGGTCAGTGGATTCGATGTGTAAGTGGATCGGGATGGTGTTTCTATTAGCACGTTGGGGAAGTAGCGCTGTAACCCTAAAGTTGGGGTCCTAAAGTACTGCAGTGGTTACTCCGAACCGGAAAGTGTAGTGCGGGTTAACCCCTGTCTAGGTGGACCGATGACCTGGGCAACCGGTGTATGCAGGCGGCTCGGCTCACAGCCGTTCGATGTGGCGATCATCAGAGGAGGCCTAAGTCCAACAGTGGACGTCTATGGGCTGATATGATGATGATGAAGGTGGTAACGCGTTCCATGATGTCCTTCCTACTCATGTCCAACAGTGGACGCCTGTGGGCTGATATAAAGAAGATGTGATGAAATCGGGAATGCCTTCTATGACGCTCTTCCTCCTCTAGCGTTGCGGATGTGCGCATATGGGGTTTTTGATCACCATCAGACTTTCCACGTGCTCGTTTGAGCCCTATATATAAATCCATATTCGCATCATAATGGTTTTGTCTTGAATCATTTATAGATGTCCTTATAGTAACTGTGTATACAGATGGTCGCAATTTGCTATGTTCATAAAATAGACAGCCGTACACAATGCTACTTAAGTTCCTATTAAACGTAAGTCTTTCTCGGCACCGCGCCAAACGCGACCGATTTAAGACTTGTTGCTTCTTGGCGTTCTACAAGTTAAACCCACCAATACGTTCCGCGTAAACAAATACCCTTTGA
This sequence comes from Thaumetopoea pityocampa, assembly GCA_017165845.1. Taxonomy (NCBI): domain Eukaryota; kingdom Metazoa; phylum Arthropoda; class Insecta; order Lepidoptera; family Notodontidae; genus Thaumetopoea; species Thaumetopoea pityocampa. The sequence goes on along the minus strand of WUAW01017345.1, from coordinate 25,202 downwards.
ATTTAGAATTAATTTCGCTTTGTACATATTTATTTAAATTTCTTACACAATGTTCATGTATGAGTCATTTTCAGACGATATAGCTTTTGGTAGTGCTGAAATGAAGATCAAGTAGGTGCAAAAAGAATGACAAGTAGTTATGAAAGAATTATCATAAGAATAAAATGTACATGTATAAGAATATTTATTATATATAATATAGTAAAACTATATAAGAAGTACATTGGTGGTGTAGTGGTACCAGACAGGTTGTAGGTTCGATCCCGGTCCCTTACCACTGATCTATTTCTAATTCATGTACGGGGTCTACATTGTAGATAAACCAATGTGTTTAAAGGAGAAAGAAAACTTCGTGAGGAAACCTACATGCCAACCCATGTGTGTGTATGTGAAGTCTACCAACCTGTACTAGGTCAGCGTGGTAGCCTACGGCCTAATACGGCCTTAGGTTTCCTCACGAAGTTTTTCTTCTCCGTCGAGTACATTGGTGTCTACAATGTAGACCGTACGTGAATTAGAAGTAACTCCTTGCGGGACTGCGATCGAAACTCGAACCTGCGATCGAAAAAAAACGAAGCTGTCTGACACCACTAAATCACCAATGTACATACACACTTATAATTCTGTATGTTTGTCACCGTTTAATGGTCTTCCTGTCAGCAGATATCATTGTCTCACACCTTGGTGGACTTAGTCTTCTGTTGTGCTTTCCGGAATTGCTTCCAGCAATTTCCGGAATCGTATCGTCCAGTGCTCATTCTGACAATACATTCTGCCCATCCTTATAAATATGTAAACCATATTTACACCCTCTTATGGAGCTACGGACATCCTTTCCTTCCATTCCAGGCCTTAGACTATCATTGAAACCCAATACCTGTCGGTACACTTCACATACCCTTGATAGCATACAAAAAAAGTCGTCATAAATATTTTTTAGTTTAAGTTCATCTAAAGTCATCAAGTTTGTAAATTGAGTTCGAAATAACGGACCGACCTTACAACCGGCCACCTCTCGATTGCATGTTACTGTCCCGTAGGCCAGCGATTGCCCGATAACAACGCTGTGCATCTGTTAATAATATAATGTTCTTTGTCAACAGATTTTTCTACCTGTACCACTTCTCGTTCTACGCGTACCACTACCGGTTCAACGGCCAGTACAGCAGCCTCGCGCTCGTCACCTCGTGGCTGTTCATACAGGCGAGTGTATTTATTGAATGTTCACACGTAGCCACACGTCACATCATCACCGGCCCGTGGGAGTCCACTGCCGGAGATGGGCCATAATCTCCATCCTTGGCAGGCGTCTTAGAGATCGCAGTAGATTTTGATTCAATATGAGAATAACGCTGTTGCCCGTTATCCCGGAATACCCCTCGGCTGATTTTCACAGCACCTACGAGAAGAAGTGGAGTGACGTTATTATTTTGACGGTTCCACATAGCCATATATCACATGTCCTCATGATATCTATGTTACCTTGTACTTAGACTCTTGCTCTTGTATTTATTATATTGTTAAGGGCCTGCTTGTCTGGTAGGATGCCTATATCCAAGTGCAAAAACCAGCCAGTGTTTTTGCTGTTTTGTTAAGCTTACACTAAATTACCTTTTGTGGTGAGAAGTAAATTTATTTATTTATTATTCATATTACAAATCAGTGTTGTCTATGCAAGATAAAGGCGATACTCACCCAGTCTACTGCACCAGTGAATCAGGTTTTATTTAGTATTGGTATAGTTCTTGCGTACCCAGTCTTGCACTTAATACAAAAGTTTCGCAGTCCGTTCCTAGACCTCATCACTACTTATTGAACTAGATTCTGTTCTTATCAAGAGACAAATAGGGCTTTTTGATGTTTATATAGAATTAACTAAAACCAGCGGTTTCGCTATGTTTTGATGGTGATAATAATTTGTGATGATAATAATTTATACCGTATCTCCATTCTGGGTACCGTGTCTTTCTGCCAGTCTTGCATGCAAGAATAAAACTGTTTTTTGACCAACACTATTACAAATACAAGTTGTATCATAAACATTAACCTGTTTCAAATTCGTATTTAGAAATTCGCCCGCGGTTTTTACGCGTTTTCACTAGAGCGGTTTGTGGAAGTTGACCACGTTTTGCTTACAAGCATTTTACGAGAACTAGATATCACAGTGCGTCGTCTTCGAAATTATTATGTCATATTTGAGGGGTATAAAAGCGAAGGCGCCACTGTCAAGTGTGCGCGGGGAAGTTGTCGGAGGTGCTTCAAGGTGCTGACTCGACGACCTTTGTACTTGAACCGTTTGATGCGTGGAATGTCTGTCGCTGCGGTGCGGCGGTCGAATGCACGTACGTTAAACATTAGTTGCGTCAGCATCCATTTGTTACAAAAATGATACCATGATGTTTAGGAGCAACGTTGGCACTGTCCATATATTAACCAATCACGTTACGTTAAAGTCACGCACAGTAAGATGGCCAATGGAGACATTTGTGAGGTAAAACCCCAGAGAGTAACTAAATATTATTATGTGTACGCACTCGTGGGTACTGCATGGACAGTGTCGCCTTTGCTCTTGTACCCCTCATGTGACATTTCACAGGCACCTGCGCCGTCATCTATATGGAGCTGGATTCATACGCTTTAACTTAAAGACAGACGATAAAACGATGGTAACGGGGTAACCTGGCATTTAATAGAAAAACAAAACTTCAGAATATGAGCGAGTACGGCGATTATGAACGAGTACGATCTGCTGGAAAGCATTCGCAAAAGATCGTTTCAATTAAACTCACGTGGTTCAATTTTCCATTGAATTTTGAAAAAGGACTTGCAATTAAAAGCGTATGGAATCCAAAGGCTGTGTGGCGTCGGCATAATAGCAGCGTCTGTTCATCTCTTCCCGTCGATGCTGTGAGAGCTAATGTAGAGATGTACCAGGATAATGAGCAACAGCATTATCCTGTTATTCAATTAAGAGTTGTGCGTACGATGTTCCTTTTTCCGGTACTACTATTCCTGCCACACTTCAGCTTGTAATCAGGCAGAGTTGTTTGTAGCGCCCTACTTCGGTACATAGTACCACGCATCCTCAACAGATGGCGCAGCCCTTGAGTGACGACATTGACATAGAAGTCTGAATCACGCTAACGAAGTTTGATAGCGACTTAGCGTATATACAACGTTCCGACATTAGTCGTTGGGGCAGTGGTAGGCCCCACCATAACTCCCGTTTGGTCGGAAGATCTGACACTCCTGTCACGTTTTGACCTGGTAGCTGGTGAAATCTCGAAGAGATCATTAACGTCTTCATCAACACTACCAACATTGGTCACCATATCGCTATTTAGTTCAATTATTGGTTTCCATGTTGTATCCGTTCCCACACTAACACAGTTTCCGTATACCTTACATAAATATGAATAAAATAACACATAGGTAAGCTGTTACTCGCGGAGAAACGGCCCTCGTCCCACTCGGGAGGAGGCTCGTGTGATTATTTTTACCGCCAAGGGATCCTCCGTAACTACGCCGCTATTGAACATTGGTCTCATTTATTTTTACATTACATCGCTTACTGGGGATATTTCAGGGAAAATATACGTCCACAGTCTGTTAGCAAAGCAAGTAAACTAATATGTGAGGAAAAATGAGAGCATGCATGGAATGTTTTGAAGTTAATCACGTTTTATCTAGTTTAAAAGAAATAAAAATGCGTATTTATTTATTAGAGTATCGTTATCAACAGCCCGTGAAAATCCACTGCTGGACATGGGCGTCCTCTAGGAAGGAGAGTCTGTCTAAACTCCCCACTTGGTAGACGTTTTGGAGGTCGGAATAGATTTCGATTGAATAACAGTCCCCATAGCCAAGTTGACATTCGAAAATCGTTATCGCTAATTGAAAGGAAAATAATGTATTGGAATGACACTTCTATTCGATAAGTCACATGTGACTTGGCGATTAGAAGTGTCATTCTGATACATTTTTTTGTTTCTGTTAGCGATAACGATTGTCGAATGTCAACTTGGCTAGGGGGCCAGGATAACGTTCCTATCTATTACCCTGTTTTTTTTTACCACATTTAAGCCAGTACTTGACTACAATCCCACTTGGTGGTAAGTGGCGATGTAACCTAGGGTGGTGAAACGTACTAGCTTAATAAAAACCTATTCACTCTTGTCTTAAAGACACCTACATTACAATCGGACGGAAATACTGACGCAGGACGACTATCCCAGTCTTTGTCATTAGTCATCACACCCCTCAGCCGGTTCTCTCAGCATCCACGGGGAGAGATGGAGTGACGCTATTATTATGCCGGCGCCACGTAACATCACAATTATATTTTTAATTTCCAGTGTGTCATCGTTAGTCGAGTATATTTTGATGTCGGTCGGCCGCGGGCGGTGCGCGAGCTTCACGTCAGCTCCATAGACAAACTGTTTGACCAAAGTCATATTAGCTTCCCGCTACACGAGGCTTAAATAATATGATTCTATAAAAACCATAAAAGGTTGAACTGTTTTACCGTTACAGTATAATATTATCTGAAAATAAAATACATGTATGCAAATAAAACGCCTCATTAAATAATAACACAGGTCTGCAAAAAATGTGGTTCTTCTTGGAAAGCTGAAAGTTATTTCCCGATTTAATTTCGGCGTCGAATCCGAATCCATCCATCACGTCAAGTGTTTGTGATATTTGAGGCTATGTACTCAGAAAACGACGTTTTGGGATACTTATGATTGTGTACAAGCTCTACAGTTTCTTAGCTTTATTTTAGTAATTGTATCATCTAATACTGCTCTTCCCCTTTGAAATGCATTTTAGCACTGTCACCTACAATGTTTCTTTTGAGAGTTATGATCATTTTAAGAGGATGTGTTCAGCTGAACACCATATCCTACTACAGCTGTTAACTTTTTGCGGCATACATTTTTCTGAGGAACTGCTTTTCATGAAAATCTGTACATTAGCGCTTTTGGGAACACTTATTACTCGTACGAATCTGGACGTTTTGACAATTCAAAATAGCGGATCCAAGTTGCTATTCATTTGAAGACGTCCTCTTAAAATGATCATGACTCTCGAAGGAAAAATAGTAAGTTATAGTACATTTGTGCACGTCCTAGCGTGCATTTAAATTCAATTTGGGTAGTGTATAGTGAACATCGTTTCAACACGTTGACGTACAAGCCCGAATGCTCGTTAACATCGGTATATTCGCAGTCCGTGCGGACTCCGCGTCTTGGGCGGATCTACCCGGGCGTCGATTTCCGGTCGCTGTGTTGCACGGAAGTTAATAACACGCTGAGCGGACTTCGGGCCTTCCGTCGGTAGCGCCCTCGACACAATCTACAAATAGCTCGTTCGCTATCCTTGACAAATGTAGGCGGACACGCGTGTGAGGTTTATAGATTACTTTGCGGGACTTTCGTCATAAATTTTGATATTTTTTGTACCAATTATATTGACGTAGTCAAAAATCTGCTCACGACTACTGTCAATGTCGTTGTAATACAATCAAAAGATAATAAATTATTAAAAAAATAATCGTGGTATGTCCGCGTAGTAATCTATAAATGTGAATTTAAATTGAAAAAGTCTTAAAAAAACGTATGATGTTGTATTGAAATATCATTTTTATCTGAATCGCGCAGCATGACGTACAATAATTTTGTGATAGTGATGTTGGTAATAGTGATGGCCTACTGGTATGATAGTGTATTGACAAGTCTTTGAACTTGAGTTCGAATCCATGGCATGCACCTCTGACGTTGACATCATATGCGTGTTAATAATTGATTATCATCATTTGTTTCAAATAGTTAAGTTAGGTTAAGATTAAGTTATGTTAGGAAAAAAGATCGCGAAGAAAACTTCATATCAGAGAAACTTTCTCGACGGCGTGTGAAGTCTACCAACCTGCATTAGGCCAGCATCATACATGAACTACAGCATGACTCTCCTCGGTCTGAGAGGGGTCTCGCACCCTGCAGTGGAACAGTAGGCGTATTGATCACGATGATGATGATGAATGATGACGATTCTTTTTATAAATCTATTAATATTACATGGGTACGGTATATATTATGTATGTATATGTACGTGTGTATATGTGCCTATAATATTATAGTATTTTTATTTTATTATAATGTATCACTTTAAATATACAGGGTGGGCCAACTCTTTTTTACTTTTGAAACATTGATTAAAAAAACTAGATAGATGAGATAAAAACTGTTTATTAATTATGAGAGTAATAAATAGGGATTTTATTTTTTAAATTACATCATTCATATGTGGCCCTTGATTATTTTGACACTGCTGTAACCTAGAGCGAACATTTTCAATGACGACTTTACACGTGTTTTGTGAAATATTCTGCATTTTCTCACGAAAACGTTTATTTATTTATTCTTATTGTACACAAACAGATAAATATATCTCTGAATAAAGAAAAAAGATGTTCAACGGCGACTTTAACTCAAAAATTGAATTTTCTTTCACCAAAATACATACATATATCATTTTGAGAGAAAGCGCTCTTTAATTCTTCCGAAAACAGTCAGAGAAGATCTATCTTGAATAGAATGAGGAAGCGAGTTCCACAGGCGTACCGCACGCACAGTGAAAGACTCACTGTAACGACTGGATTTGTGGTGCGGGATACGCAGAAGAAGAGAAGAACTTCTATTCTCTATTCTATTATGTTCATTGCATGTACGTACCGCAGGGTACCGTGGTAGGTATAGATTGTTGTACTCAATCTATACCTACCACGAGATATATCTTCATCATCTAAATTAGAGGTTCCCAGACTTTTTTTCTCGTAGACCACTTTCAAAATTTAGCTGGTTCCGGTGGACCCCCTGCAGCTACATTTCTACCAT
>WUAW01017339.1:34533-49203 GCA_017165845.1 Thaumetopoea pityocampa | reverse complement strand
AACGGAGAAGGAAAACTTCGTGAGGAAACCTGAATGCAATCATGGGTGTGTGAAGTCTACCAACCCGCACCAGGCCAGCGCGGTAGACTACGGCCTAATCCCCCTCCTGTTCAAGGGAGGTCCGTGCCCCTGTAGTGGGGACGATATGGACTGGGGATGATGATGATGAATCATCGCATAGAAAATATAAATTATAATCAACCAAAATTAAGGTAGACTTTAAATCATTAAACTACAAAAAGTGATCCAGAATCTAATCTCCTTGCAGGTGCATCGCTGAGCCACACGGATACTGCAGAACAAACGCCGCTAGTGCACGCAGCTAAGAATGGGCATAGGGACACGGTGATATACCTCTTGGGCTGTCAAACTGGAAGAGATGATAGGAACTCGCTGGACATCGACGACGGGAGCATAGAACAGCTGGTGCCCGGCTCGAGGCACGCGCTGATCGCTGCTGCTCAGAACGGACACCTGGACATCGTGGAGTATCTCCTGGATACGGCTGAATTAATAGTGAGTGTTTACTGTGTGACGCCGGCGATTAACGTCACTCCATTTCTTCCGTACTGTGAACATGTGTATTACAATATCATAAGATAACCACAGAACGAATTCTAACGGAGTATTCGTCAATATATGCTTATAGTTAAAAAAGACATATCCATCACCATCGTCTGCATCACTTACATTGACGAGGCAGGTAAAACTGCGGGTGTCATCTAGTTTTCTATAAAAAGAAGAGTAGAAGATAACGTTTAATGTAGACTGAAGTCCGCCAATATGAAGATAAATAAATTTAAAAAAAAACATTCTCTGATCCAATGCACTTCACTTATCGGAGGCATTCCCTTTTTTCATTATAATTATATGAATAATCAAATATAGATTACCGAATGAATCATATTGATAGAGGATTCTTTACCCTATTTTATTTAAAAAATTAAAAAATTATTGGTTATTTTCAATTGAATTTCATATTTCCATCAATGTTCGTATAGTTCTATAGTATATTATAATATATTATATAGTAATATAATAGTGAGGAACGCTCCGATCGATCGCATCCAGATGCAGGTGGCTATGGACCGGTCGCGCTGGAATTCGATTGGAGAGGCCTATGTTCAGCAGTGGACAGCAACGGGCTGAAATGATGATGATATAATAATATAATATAATATTCGTATAGTTTTTACGTGTGAAATGACAGAATCATCTCTATAAATCAGAGTTAATTATTTTTATGTATTCATGTATTATATTTTACTTTTATTGTATTAGTCCATTTTGTAACCTATATTTATGTATGTACATATTTATATATAACATCTATTCATGATATAAACTGTAGATAAACATGTGTTTCATAATTGTTTATTTTACATCGATTACTTCACTTATCTTATGTAATGACGGCACCGTCTTAAGGTCCACTGGTAGAAGTGCCTTAGGCGGTAAGTCCGTCCATATGCCATTAGTGTACAAAATGTAAATGAATAAATAATTTACCTAAATACGTTACTAATACTCATAATGTCGTCCACAGCCCGACGGCATCTGTCCTGTGACCGGGGAGACCGCTCTCACGGCGGCGTGTTCCTCGGGCACGGCGGCCATCGCCGACGCGCTGCTCATACGAGGCGCCACGCCCTACTCGCTGAACGCTCGACAGATGTCACCGCTGGCGCTGGCGGCCAAGAACGGGAGAACCGCTTTAGTTTTGAGGCTACTGGACTCCGGTGCTGATGTGATGGGCTCCGGGGGGAAGATACCGTTGATTTTAGCAGCTGCCGAGGGTCACGCTGATGTCGTTGAAATATTGTTGGATCATGGTAAGTAACCGTGGTTCTTTCTTTTTATTTTGTACAAAAGAACCTATGTATATATATATACATACGTAACATTCCACTCCGTATTTAATAAGCATTTTCTTACTTTAACAAGTTTTGTTCATATCCGCTTACATGTTGCCATCAAAGAGGAACAATGTATATATAGAATTAAAATCTCTTCCCGAGTATACGCTGTACTAAGAGTATACGCTGTACTAAGAGTATACGCTGGGATTTTATGCGATGTCTGAACATGGAAAATAAAAACAATTCATTTTATTGGGGTAACTATTTCCACTTGTGAACTTCAAGGGGCAAATTGCCAGCTTAGGAGCCCAATGTCCATCGGCTCTGTGAGCTATTTGCCACGCCCACGGCAAATTCAACTTCATCCCCAGTCCATATCGTCCCCACTACACTACAGGACCTCCCCTGATCAGGAAGGGAATTAGGCCGTAGTCTACCGCGCTGGCCTAGTGCGGGTTGGTAGACTTCACACACCCATGCGGGCATGCCGGTTCCCTCAAGAAGTTTTCCTTCTCCGTTAAGTACATTGGTGTCTACAATGTAGACCGTACATGAATTACAAATAATAAATCAGTGGTACGGGACCGGGATTCGAACCCACGACCCTTCGATCGTAAGCCGTGTCTAAAACCACTACACCACCAATGCAATTCAACTTAATAAAGGCAAAAAGTAAAACGTTATTACTTCATCATAATCACTGTCAGCCCGTGGAAGTCCACTGCTGGCCATAGGGCCTCCTTAAAAAGAAGGGATTTCCCATAATCTCTCTTTGTTATCACAGCACCCGCGGGAACGATAGAGTGACGCTATTATTATTTCGGCGCCACACAGCAAAATGTTTTTACGTGTACTTACTACGTTGGTACTATTTGTGCTTTGTTAGGCGCTGACCCGGATGCAGTGGACGCGGATGGCGTGTCCGCCCTCGGCTGGGCGTGCCTGCGCTCCAGGATACCCACAATGGTAGTACTGCTCGACAAGGGTGCCACCATCGGTGAGTAAATATAAACATAGTAGAAATACATACGCCTAATAATCCCGTGAAGGGTAGGTCAGAGGCTTACCTACACACATTTAGCCAAGGTGTTTCCGACCCAATGTGACATACGAGGAACATCTTGTAATTTTTTTTATTTAGAATATTTATGTATATATATTTGAATCATCCCCCAATAAAACTTCATTTAAAGTCTTTTTAAAGGAACATTGTAATATTGGACAAACGCTAGATAGATAATAAGAATCAAATGCATGAGTAGATTTTTTTTTTAATATTTGAATCCTTTTATATTTTGTGTTTAGATCTGATTATTTTATTATTGTCGTCGGTGCATTTGATTTCAGTTCACAGTCTGCTTCTGCCTATGGAAACCTATAATTGGTTTAATGTTCGCTAGATTAATGTATTATGACGTTTAGTTCTCGGTTTCCCTCAAAATTAAATAAATAAATAAATGAGTTTAATAGGTCCGTTATTTAGTCACGCAGTTAGTCGTTCAGTCTTGTATCGATAAATAATTCAAACAGTTGAAACAGAAAACTTTTGCGTATATTATAGATATCAGATATAGTTGTCGCGGTCTACCTTTAAAACTGGAAGAATATAATATACTAGCTGTTGCTCGCTGCTCCACTCACGTGGACTTCCTATCTACTAGAAAATCCTCCTGGCGTGCGTAAGAATTTCTTCGTAATCGTATTCATTTCTGACTTGCTACAAAACAGTATGATAGCACGGTTAATATGAATGACATGTATATAGTTTATAGCCTATAATACTCAGGAATAATATAGCTTTCTATCAGTGAAAACATTTTTAGAATTATATCATTAATTCCGAAAATCGCTGCCTACATACAAACTTAGATATAAACAAATTTTATCTCTTTATAATATTAGTGTAGATGAATAAAATTTCTATTTACTCCGATACATTTTTTTATTATTTTTATTGTTTTATTATACTTTTTTATACGAGTCGGGGGTTCACAATAAATGAAGTAGCCGGGAAATACCAAAAGTGAGACACAATTTATTAACATTAAAAAAACTACACACACTTATTCGATGTTCACAGATAATGTCTATTATATTCATTGTAGACGGTATATTTCACGATTTCAGCAAGTTATAACTTGCTTGTATCGCCTCGATACAACTTACAACTCTTAAGTATATACCCTTCGAACAATCTAGATACAGTCTAGAAATAACGCGAAACATCTGAATATTCTATATTTTAATTTCCTGACATTCAACACCAGAGTTCGCTAGGATTCTAGTAATTACAGTATTCGACGACAGATTGTGCGGTGTCAGTGTGTCTAGTATTGCACCTTGCAACAACAGATGACGTTGCGATTCATGAACACGGTGCAAAAACATTCTATCCTAGCACGGCGTTCGGGTGCTGTTCTAATATACATACATACATACACTCACGCCAATATCCATATGGGTAGGCAGAGACTACACTACATACAGTCACGCCTCTTTCCCATTGGGGTAGGCAGAGACCACTTCTTTCCACCTGCTACGATCGTTTAATGTAGCAAAGTGGATATGATATAATTTCTCATTTTTGCAGATCAACAAGACGGCAGCGGAAGGACTCCCCTTGGACTAGCATGCGGTGGACCAGCTGAGCTTGTGGATATATTACTGGAGAGAGGAGCGTCGTTGGAACGAGTAGATCACAGCGGTTTGCGACCTTTAGATAGGGCCATTGGTCAGCGGAATGTTCCGGTAAGTTTAAAAATTAATCTTTCCACATATGCGAGGATCACACTGAAAGTTTTTAGAAATGGCCAATAATAAAAGTTGCTGATGAAAAATTCATTTAAATTTCAAATAAAGAACTCTTTGGGAATCTGCAAATATACATTGAATTCATATGTCATTTGTTTTAACAAATTGGCGGTGGTTTGAAAACTACGTGTCGTGCGTCCAAATAAATTTGACTAGAGACAAATTTTCGCTTCATGTTTATTATTATGACTTTCGTTGCGGTCTTTAATATATAATATTTATTTATTTATGTTATAATAATAATAATCCGAATTCAGACCACAAAATCAATTTTGTTAGTAAAAGAAAACCTTAAAACCTAAATGTTATGATAGACTTCGATTGGCGATACATGATGAAACTCCATCTCGTGCCACTGTTTATAACTGGTTTAATAAATTTTTAAATTTACGTTTACGTGGTCAAACCAATCTTACTGATGATTTGCGCGAAGGATATCCTTCTACGCGACCACGGAAGATGACGTAAGTGTTGTGCGGCTAATACAGGTAATAGAAGGTGATATAGGGTGACATAACAACAGATCCGCGCAAGTTTAGGCATTGGTATGACTCTGATGCAAGTCTTACACAAATATTTTGGCGGCAGAAAGCTTTGCACCAGACCGATATGTGCCTCGTCCTTAAAAAGCTGGGATCTACCATAATCTGCACGCTTAGCAAGCGTTTTGGAGATCGCAATACATTTTGTTTTAATAATAGGATAACGCTGCTACCCATTATCTTTTACTTCTCTTATCTAGTTCTCACAGCATCCACGGAGAGAACCTGAGTAACACTGTAATGCAGTCGCCGCGTAGTATCTCAGCTCAGTCAGTCAAATCCATAGAAAGTTCATTACTATGGAACATTTAAAAATCCAGAGATTCTCACATTATTTAACAATTTAAATTTATTAATTAAACGCGAGTTTAACACGCTTCATATTATTAAATTTACCTGTAATTAATTAGGAATGTCGAATTGACACAAATATTATAATATTATGATATCGTTATATAAGCAACTGACTTTTTTTAAGAAACGTTTGAATAAACTCTTTATAAGAATGCTTGAATATGTATCGCAAACTTTAATTTTAATAACTTCGTTTCAGGTCGTCAATTGCTTCCTGAGAAAAGGAGCTAAGCTTGGCCCCACCACGTGGGTAATGGCTTCAGGCAAACCAGAATTCATGTAAGTTATTCATGTGAAATTACTAAGTGTACTTACGATAGAAAGATAACAAATATATGAAGCTTAAAATTTCTTGATTTGACGAAATAATATTTTATACGAGTGCATACGTGAAGTTCAAAGTTGTGAATTTAATCAAATCCGGGGTTTGTAAGATGTCTCTGGTGTGACAGCGATGATTTATTTATCGCAAATTTTTCTTTAACTCGTATCTTCACTACTGAGTAATTATGGCTTGTACAGTGACTAGAAATTAACACAGCTTGACATAGCCCGCAGCCATTTATAGTCGCACTTTCTACGTTGCGTAATACTCGGCGCGCTATGTACTTTTCATAATAGTAACTGCGCGCCGATATCTGGACCTTTATCAGACTCGTGGGAGTTTCACCTTAACCTCAAACAAATAAAATCGAAACTCCCACCCAATAACTACTTATTTATTTGCTAGTTATTTTGATAAGAACCTATATGAAGTAACTACCTAGTCAGCTGACTCATACAGGCCATTTGCTAAAATGGAAGCTCTATTCAACATCTCTCTTGATCTAGCTTTATTTCAACTTTTGCGTTAGGGTCTGTTGTTTTTTGCAGTAGATGCGACTGTATTTACGGTTAAGATGATCGATTGCCATATGAAGCCTCTGGAAGCTCTGTCCAACATCTTATTAACAAAAGCAGATGATATTCAGAGATAAACAATATGTAATATAACTAATAATAAATCAATATAAATATATTTCCAATCTTCAACTATACATTTTAATAATCTTCCACAGGCTAATTTTGTTAAACAAATTGCTAGAAGATGGAAACATGCTCTATCGGAAGAATCGTCCTTCAGAAGCTGCCCATCGCTACCAATACGCACTAAAGAAAATCAACCCTTTGATCAGTGACGAAGGGTTGTCAACTCCAACGACCCAACCAGTACCACACGAGCATGTATCGGCTTTTGTTCAGCTGAAAACAAATTTGCTGTTAAATCTATCGAGATGTAAGAGGAAATTAAATGTAAGTCATGAGTATTTACTCTAAAAATCTATACAAAATTTGATATTATGAAGGAACAAGCTGAAGCTAGCTAGCTGATTATTGAATTAATTCTTCATTCCCAGACCATATTTTCCTTAATTTGGAGGGGGACTAGGCAGTAGTCTACCAGGATGACCCAGGACATATAGAAAGACTTCACACACCCATGCGGGCATACAGGGTTCTTCAAAAAGTTTTCCTTCTCCGTTGAGTACATCAGTGTCCACAATTAGACCGTATATGAGTTTGAAATAACCCAGTGGTACGGGATGTGTGACTCACGATCACAAGTCATAAACACGTCTAGCACCTCTGGACCATCATTTAATATATTATATTTAATACTTAATTGCATCTAAGTTATATTTTCACTATAACTTGTTGTATTTTTTGCCATCAGGAACCATCAGAAGCATTAGATTTAGCAACGCGTGCGTCCGGCTTACGCCCAAACGCTTTTGAATGCGCTTATGCCATGGCCCGAGCTATCCTCGCCCTCAACAAACCCTCAGAAGCCCTCCCTCATGCCAGAAGAGCCTTACTTCTAGCACCGTCCACAGATTTGTCTGCAGTAAGAACATTGAAGGCACTACAACAAGAGATTCTCACAAGGATCAATACTGGGTCCCATAGTTTAAACGGTGATACGAGATCGATGAGAAATTTTGATACGATCAGCTTAAATATGCCTTAAGTGTTTTTTTTTTATAAATTTTAACGGGAACCATTTAAATGTTTAAAAATTTTTATTTTATATTAAATTTAATGCACACTGGCTATAGTAGCCTACGAAATTCATACAAATTTGAAATAGTACAAAACATCATTTATGTGTACAAGATTAGCATTTATGCGTTGGATGATAAAAGAAGCAACCAATATTTTGTTTGAATAGCCAAGCTATTTTAATTCACTGACGAAAAGCTAAGCTTCCAATAATAAATTTCAAAGTAACGAAATTAAACGTTTGGGTGGGTTTTTGCAGATTACAAATGAAATACTAGTAAATTAAGAAAAAATATGAAATTAATAATCGAAGTAATATTGGTAGCCTACAAATTTACAATGCTTTTTTTTTCAAACATTTTGAAAAAATACCATATATACTAAATGTTCTCGTAAAAGGCGTTCGAATGATTATCATAAATCCTTATATTGATGATCGACACGAAATAACTTTAACTCTTATTTAGTGTTAATGTGTTTGTAAATAAATACATTTATAAGACGAACGAACGAACTTCACTGTATAATGTATTAACAACAGTTTATGTATGTATAAAAGGACATTTTTCTTGTTATAGTTTTGTTTAAATAGTACCAACAGTGTATTTGAAAACGATATCGTTTTAAGACAATTGTATTGTATTTAGCTAATAATAATTTTGTATTTATATTTATCTCAACAATAATTTCTATTTAGCCTGCCATGGAAATCCAATGCTGGATATGGGCCTCCTTCTCAAGCACGGATTTGCTATAATTTCCACTCTTGGCAGGCATCTTGGAGTTACAGTAAATTTTGTTTTTCATTGAATAACAGACAAACACCGCGACCCATCATTACCCTAGTATATCCCTTAGCTGATTTACAACATCCACGAAACGAAATCGATTATTCCGGCGTCATACAGCAAATCCATTATACGTAATACGAAATATACACCGTCTGTGAACTGGCAGTCGGTACAATCAACCGTGTCACAGAGAGCACCATTTAAAACAGACCAATATTGGTGCTATTAGGATAACATTTCAAATTAGGCGGTTAAAGTTCGGTTTCTAGATCAACTACATCCAAAGGTCAAAAAAGAAATAGTAAAATATCAGGTAGAACTGTCGAAACTTCAGAGACGATATCTAGAAAATCTCGAAATATATACATGAAATACATGCAACTGAATATTATGATTTGGAAGTTTTAGTCCTTATAGACGTTAGTATGAAAGGCATGAAATGTATTGAAATTCTTCGTTTCTAAATTTTATAAGCAGCATTAAATTTCGAAACAATTTAAATCTCCAGAACATGAAACATTTCAAAAAATTTTCTATATACACTAGTGTATCCGTTATACTGTAGTAACTAAACACATTCGATAAAATTTGAGGGCCCTGGATGGCGAGGGATATACGTATGGAAGCAATATAACTGAAAGAAATGGATTCAATTTTTATATAATATGTAAATTGACAGAAGTATTTTTTTTTTGTTTGAAATAATATAGATTAACATGTATCCTTTTTCCTTGCCTAAGCCGTGGGTACGCAATGAGAAACTTTAATCACTTTTGAACCTCATAAAATGGCGGCGTCGTGGTACGCTACCCGACACGTCTCGTTGCCCACGGGGGCGAACTGTGGGCTGCGGATATCTACTTTGCTACATTAAACGATCGTAGTAGGTGGAAAGAACTGGTCTCTCCCTACCCCAATGGGAAAGAGGTGTGACTGTATGTATGTAGTATATACTATTGTCTCTACCTACCTTTATGGGATATCGGCGTGAATGTATGTATGTATTTTAAATAATACAATAATAACGTCATTCCAATTCGTCTGATGAATGCTGTGGGAATTAGCTAAAGAATCTACCAGGACAATGGGTACCAGCGCTATCCTGGTATTTAATCAAAATCTACTGCGATCTCCAAGACGGGCGTCTTGCCAGACGAGCAGATTATGACAAATCCCACCTTTTTAAAGTGGAAGTCTATGTCTAGCTAGCACTGGACTCCTCCGGACTGGATGGATGGTGGTGTATTTTAATACTTTGCTATATCTCTTGCCCACTAGAAGTTTTCATGGTATTCTCTCCCTTTTTGTACTCATTTAAAGATAGGTAATCGGCTTCTAGACCCTCAAGTGTCCTCTTCTATAAATGTCTACGAGAATATGCATCCTACGTGCTATCAATTAGCTTGTTTATTACATACAAATTATAAAAAAAAATGTTCTCTATTTATGTAGTGGTAAGTAATGTCTACTTATCAGATAAGAATCGTCTTAAATATAAATATATTACATTTTTTCGGTATGAAAGTTTTTATACTGACAACAAATATCATAAAAGTATTAAAACGTTTCATGTGATCTGATAACATGTAAATATGTAATCCTACTATTTTAGATTTTTGACAATGTACAGTGTCTCACTAAGTAAAATTATTGTTTTTGTAGATTAGTCTCGAATATAATCCTTTTTTTTTTAAATATATTATTGTAGTTGCTTGCCGTTTCATCAGTGCTTTAATTTTTTTTCTGTATTTTGTGCAATCCGCATTATTATCGGCATTGATTTAATTTTTTTTAAATAAAATTAACATTTTTGTTGGTTGTCAAATGTTGTCGAGTTAAACTCATATGCCCAATTTCTTGCTTTATCATTATTTATTGAGATAAAAAAAATATATATAGTGATTAAAATAAAATATGGGAAATGTTTTGTGCAGTGAGTTTTTGCAATGGATATGTTTGTTTGTTTGGTTGGTATGTATCTGTAGAAAATGAATAATGTACAAGTATGTTACAATTGATATAATAGTATTAATAAAACAATTTTATTAATTTCGAAACAATACATAACAGTTGCTTGTATGCCTAAATTTTCAAAAAAAAAATATTACATCAATATTTACATTTACAAGATAAATATAAAAAAAAATATAAACGCTAAAATTATTTATTGTCTTACTTAAAATAAATAATAAATTGGAGAGAAAAAAGGTAAACATAAACAACACAAGCTAAATTATTATTTTTTATTAAGACTGAAAGCAAAATTGATGAAATTAAACATGAAATATTTAACTATGATATAAACGTTTAGCGCTGTAGTATGTTTAAGTACAATAGTTATTCAAGAAGTACACTTTATGATAAAATGTATTAATTAAATCTTTTCATATTGCTTCATTCTTGTTTTTTTTTATTATAACCTATCATTATGTAATAAACGTTTGATACCACTTATACCATACCACAAATAACGAGGGAATTTGGAAACGGTGTTAGCTCTAGTTTCCTCTTGCTTGCTCTATATATAAACTGTGGTGGTGAGAGGGAAAGAAAATGTAGGTCATTTCAAAATCAATTCTTTATTGGTATGAGATATACAAGAAAGCTATGGCCATACGACAAATAATTTTGCATATTCAAATCATTTCTAACCTTATTTCAACGACCATAACACTAGTTTTGGTTGCCAGATAAAAGAACTTTTCGTTTTAAAAAACGTTTAAAACTGTCTTAACGTCACTAATCATTTGACGATTGTAAGGCGTACTTCGGGACGTCATGACAGTCCATCTTTTAAATCCACCTCACAAATCTATCCTTATACCCTAATTAAATCGGGATAATATATTATACAAGGATACTTAATTCTAATTAATAATGTACTATAAAACGCCTAATTTATTAATTTCTATGGTTTCATTATTTCTATGCTACTATTCTTGCCATTATTAATATTAGTAGAAATATTATGTATTGGACTGTCAAATGACTCGGTCGATGGTATGGTAGAAATAAAAGGTACTGGAGTTTTAGTAGAATTATGAGCAACAGCAATCCTGGTGTGCAATGAAAACGGATTGCTCCTAAATATACCATCGTTATAAGGCCTCTGAATATTATTAGGGGCCCTAAGATAAACAGGAAGTAATACTAAATGGGTGGTAGTTATAGGTAATGCTGTTGATTTTGGTTCTACATCAATAATCTTAACGTTTGGAGCGGCTATTGAATTAAGTATACCATAGTTATACAAAGGCTTTCTTTGAACGAAAGGACGTCGATGACGTATAACGTGACTATATCCGGCAGTAACAGCGTTCTCCGGCATGAATACGTTTTTGAAATGCTCCAGAATTTCGTCGTGTTTATGCCTAGACGTGTTGTGGTTAACAGGCGAGGTGTTGGAAATTTCTGCGAAGATTTTTGCACACTGCGGTGTTGTTTTACTTTTAGAAACGGGACAAGTCTGCAAATAAAAGGAAATACTCAGCGTCAGCCCTTGGAAGCCCGCTAGAGACGGGCCTACTACTTAAAAACGGGGGATTATAGTCTCCACGCTTGGTAGAAGTTCTGAAGATCACAGTAGATTTTGATTGAATAACAGGATAACGATGCTACTTGTTATGCTGGTAGATCCCTTAAGTGGTTCTCACAGCTCCCGCGGGAAAAGATGAAGTGACGCAATAGCGTCACTTCATCTACGTGTGGCGCTCCGGCGTAATAATAATTACACCGGAGCGCCACACGTATAAGCATTCTCATGCGAATAAATAAATTGATAACAAAGAAGGCCGTCACTACTTCACCTAGACATTGGCTGCATCATCCATCTCTTCCCGGTTGAGGGAACTACCGAGACATTATCTCGGTGTAGGTAGTAGTATTTACTGCGATCGCTAAGACGCCTGCCAAACATTAAGATCATAACTAATACTAAGCCGAAGAATAAGAAACTATAACAAATGTTATTTTGGAAATGACAATTGTACAACATCGACAATCTTGACGCATGATCAGTTCCGTTTGCAAATAGTAAACACAGCTCGCCACGCTCGATGTATTTATTCTCTGTGACATATTCTCAAATTATTGAACAAACAATAAGTCATTAATGATAATGATTTTAAGTGATGATGTTTTAATGCGATATTATTGGTGGATGAAAACATGATAGCCGTCGGTGGACGCTGTTTCATCCTCAGTCCGTCGCCACTACAGGGACACGGACCTCCCCTTATCGGGAGGGGGTTAGACCGTAGTCTATCACGCTGGCCTAATGAGGGTTGGTAGATTTCACACACCCATGCGGACATGCAAGTTTCTTAAAGTTATCCTTCTCGGACTAGTACTTAGTGTCTACAATATAGACCGTACGCGAGTTTGAAATACCCAGTATACGGGGCCGGAGTTTGAACCCGCAACCTTTAGATCGCGAGTCGACCTCAAGTCCACAACAATCTTACCAGCGGCTGATAACAGCACACCAAATGCAGCCTTAACTCATGCTTCATTGTTGATAGTACTTACCATTATCATTGAATCCAACACGTTCAAAAACTTCTTTGAAGAGCTACAGTGTTCTCTGTACAAGGGAATGTTATTGAATGCGCTCAAATAAATCTCGGTTAAAGCCCATTCCGCCTGATTCTGCGTGAATCGCCGAATCCGATCCTTCGTTTCGAAGTAATTCAAGAATTTATACTTGTTTAATATACCCATCTTATTCATAAGGCATATCGTCGTAAGTGTCAGATCCTTGCACTGAAAAAAAAATAATCTGCTGTAAAAACTGACATGATTTATTTATTTATTTATTTAATTGTGGTACGCACAAAAGAGTACAGTCAAAATTATCATTCCGAATTCTTAAATACTATTATAAAATTGTTAAATGTGAAATTTTCAAAAATCAAAGTTCTTTAAAAACGAACTACTGGGATGGACTAATCAAGGGCTTCTGAAAACAAATCAATCGATGCTTGTTTATTTGTAAATTATATTGTTGCTCCGTCTTTTGACATGTGTACTAGGAAAATCAGCGGTGTAAATACATTAGGGCGATGAGCAGCAGCAGAAGCGTGCAGGGTCCTGCGCTGCCTGAGAGAAAGGCGCAATAGTTCCTTGCGACAAAAAAGAGGTTCAAAATCCGCCCGCGCGTCAGCATTGTAAAGTTTACGTGATTCCCCTTCGTTGAGTGAGAACAATGCAAGGACAATGAGTGTTTTAGTGTTATTTGTAACACGACATTTTTGGGCAGGTATAGATTTTTGGGTACTTGTAGTATCGTCAACAGTCTGAACATATGACGCTGGAAGTATTAATATCATCAATACTCAGGTTATCATATTGCCAATAATCATGTCTGTTAAACTTTCCGATCAGTTAATGGTCGTTTAAATGATAATCATGCTTATCATGCTCCGTCTCTGATGGCTGTTTGTAAAACAGATCAAATTTACCGTATATTTAGAGGAAGACCAATTGTACTTCCTCGGCTTAGGCGCTTCGATGGTCACGTGCTCAGCACGGCGGAGGGAATCCAAGCCACAGCCAGACAGGTACTCTCTGTTCAATAGTTCTGGCAGCAGACATATCTCACGACGATTCTTCTGAAATTAACCGACTACAATGACATACATTTAATGGTGCATTAAGTACTCTGGTGGGGTAGTGGTTATAGACACGACTCACGATCGAAAGGTCGCGAGTCTACATTGTAGACACCGAAGTACTGAACGTTTCTGCGTTTCTATGTTGTTTGTGTTGTTGGTATGCAGGTTGCTGTGCAGCATCAACCAAATCCCTCCTATTAAAGAGGAATCTCTTGGCCAGCAGTGCAGCAGTGGACTTCCACGTGCTGGTGATGATGATGATCAAGCACCGATATGGTATTTTTGAAAATTCGTCCCCTAAGCCGTTTAACGATCATCTAATTTTGGTAATAATACCAAGGGGTAAAAAAGCAAGGTCAGAGCAGGTTACCCAAACTCTACTATATGAGGAAAGCCAAATGATTCCTAAGATGTAGCCGCTTTACATAAAATCCCATGCAGCACACGGCCATATAATAACAAATATACTTATCTTCCATAACAGTAACCAGTCGTATATATTACACTGTATATATTACAGTCGTATACATTATTACATCGTATATATTACAGAAATTTACTATGAACTTTCGATATCATACATACATATACGTATATATAGGTTTGTCGATCGCCTTACTATTTATATCTGACTTTTTTTTCTCATAGATCACTTTCAAAG
>WUAW01017336.1:10866-22885 GCA_017165845.1 Thaumetopoea pityocampa | reverse complement strand
GCCCGTGTACGGCCATACAGATAAAACTAACGTTTAATTCTAAGTGAGATGACAGATGGCGCCACCAACTATCTCGGAAGGAGTAGGAAGAGACGGTAGTAGCTCGGGGGGCCGGGGTCGCTTACCCGTGTACTTAAGTCTGTTTGCCGGACAGGCTAAAAGTAGTCCCTGACCTTATATATTCATATTATCTATATTTACAATCTTACAATCGTTGCTATATCTGTTACTAGTAGACCGTGTAATTTACGAACGGCTTTAAAATTGAAGTCATCTTTAATATAAATATGTGATTGTTTTGTCATAATAATGGTTCAGGTTACGTTGAGTCCGATAGGTGGCACTGTAGTAGAGATAGTCAACATGATCCCGTGGAAGTCCACCGCTGGGCATGGGCCTCCACTTTGAAAAAGAGGGATTTGCCATATTTTCCATTCTTGGCAAGCAACTTTCAGATTGTAGTAGATTTTTATTGAATAAATGGGTAACGCTGCTGCACATTACCCTGGTGGGTACATCACTCATCTGCTTCAAATCAGGAACTGAACGCAAACGAAGCCACGGGAAACTGCTAGTTAAGTATTTAAGGAACTATCGGATATGGGGCAAGTTCGGCTACTGTCCATTATCTTGCTGTGTATAATCTTTATTAAGGTTTCCTTTGTCACAGAGATTATAATAAAGAAATAATTTTATTGGTCTATAATCATTACATACATACATACAGTCACGCCTTTTTTCCCGCTGGGGTAGGCAGAGACCACTTCTTTCCACTTACGATGACCCTGACCAACATCTGTCGCTTCTTCTACTTTCATCAACGTTTTCATACAAGCTCGTCGGTTGCAGGTACTCCTAACTCGGCCTTTCTTCAATACAACTTCTATTTGGTCGAGATATGTTCACCCGGGTCGACCCCTACCGATTTGCCCATTCAGACTCGTCTTATAAATATGTTTCGTCAATCCTCTTTCATCCATCCTCTCTATGTGTCCGAACCATATAAGTATTCCATTCTCTATCTTTGTCACTACATCTTCTTCCATACCACAGATAACCTTTTTTTATCTGTCACACTCACTCCACTCACTTATGATCATTAATGGATCTCTAAATTTCCAGAGGCCTTAACCGGATTTACCCCATCTCCGTACTTACCTTAACATAACATATATGGAAAAACAAAACAAATTTAAAGACGGTCTATTCATGGGTCTTTACGATCACAGCTTTTTTTTTGTTTTGTGAGGGAAATATCTTAATAAAGATTCCTAATATTTAGTGGGAAAATCTGGGGTGTGCAGGATTATACTCACTAAAAACTACTGTGATGGCCTCTCCTAATATCACAAAAGGATTCCTAGACACCATAACGTCAACGTGCACCTCTTACGCCTTAGTTTTGAACTCGTCTCTGGTAGATTCCGGAAGATTAGAAATGTTCGATTCAAAACTCCAATTTTTACAGCTGCAAACGAGTGGAGGCTCCTGAATCTGCGATAGAGTGCGAAGAGGTCGTGGAAGACACCAACATGCAGTTTCCATTCTGCTGCACCAGACTCAGGTAACCCCTCAGTTATCACAAACAACTGTCAGTACGGAGCACCCGCAAGATGTGTTATGGTAGTTGTGTGTGGCTGCGGCCTATCTTATGTTAGAGGTCAAATCTCATCATAAACACCATACATACATATACTCACGCCAGTACACCATAAGGGTTGGCAGAGATCACAGTTCACCACACTACGATCCCCACACACCTCTCTCGCCTCATACACATTCATACATCTTTTTATACACTTTCGTCAATTAAGAGTGTTACGAACTTAACATTTTTTGATTTGAAGTTTTTGATTTGATCAGGATAGGTTTATCATGGCATCTTCTTCCGACACTTCTATTCACATTTGCCCGATGTATTGGCTTCGTCATTGGAATCTCACTCATACTCAGTCTGAATGAATCATCCCTAGTCTACATTTGTCCCCACTACCGGGGCACGGACCTCCCCTAACCAGGAAAGAGATTAGGCCGTAGTCTACCGCGCTGGCCTAGTGCGAGTTGGTAGACTTCACACACCCACGCGGCCATGCAGGTTTCCTCACGAAATTTTCCTTTTCTATTGAGTAAATTGGTGTTTAAAATATAGACGGATGTGGAATAACTCAGTGGTACCGTAATCCAACTCGCGACCTTATGATCATAAATCGTGTCTACCATCACTAGATCACAAATATAATATTTTACAAACAAAACAAAATATTTAAAAGTCTAATTTAAAGTAAAACTAGATATATCGTGGGGACCTTTAAGAAACGAGCCTACACTGTTCTTAAAGGCCGGCAATTCACCTGCGATCCGTCCGGTGTTGCGGGTGTCTATGGGCAGCGGTGATCACTTACCATCAGGTGACGTGCTTACCCATTTGCCTCTTATATATAAAAAAACGATGTTCTCAAATAATTACGAAAATTTCCACCGACAAACGCTGAAAAGGGAATTATTTTATTGGGTGGACTGTTAAACAACTACTGCAGTCTTTTAACATTAAGAGACCGCAAGGATATTTCGTGGTAAAGTTACACTAAACGCTTCAGCGACCTTCAGTGGGAAATAAAACTCTTTTTCTTAAAATACCTTTTTATTAATTGTAATTACCTATGTTCGCAATAAAGGATATATGAATGAATGAATGAAAATATTACTTTTGTGTCAATTCTAGGGTCAAATTGAAAAATCTCTGATAACTCGTCAACATCCATATTCATATGCCACTAGTCTATCACCTATTCATTGTTTTACGCGCGGCTTTGCTTAACCTAGGTTCTTCCAGAACAGGCTATGAGTATGAATCGGCTTCCCTTTGCAAGTTAACGGTACTAAGTTCAATAGTGGTGTAAATTCTGCTGTAACGCGATTAAATTTAGGCTTTCCTATCTTTTTCTAATGCCAAATGTCAAAACGAGATAGCAAAATTTTGACGCTGCCAGTTTTGTTTAGTTAGACACGTCAAAATTAAGTTCTACATACTTTAAACGTGACCTCGGAACATGCCGATTAAAGCAGGCAAGTCGCTAAACATATATGCTATCTCGTTTTGGTGTGTGTTTGGCATTAGAAAAAGAGAGAAGAGCCGAAATTTAGGTTAAGTTGTGTTATACCAGAATTAATACTAGTGTCTGTGGGTGTGCACATTATGTACAATGGTAATGAAATAATTCTGTCCGTTAGATGTTTAGTGGTTGTCCGCGGCGAGGTGTGGACTCGTGTCTTGGGTCAACCTTGGGAAACTCTCCCAGCAGCCCCCTGGAGCCACATGTATAAGATGAAGAAGCCACCCCCTACTGACACCACTTTCTTACCCAAGTAAGTAATAACAAAAATATACTTAGCTGTGAAATATATTAGTCCCGTGGCGCACAGAAATGTAATATTAGCTTTTGCCCGCAGCTCTGTCCGCATGAATGATGCTTTCTTGCTACATGGAAAATCCCAAAAACAATCTTAGATTTATATAAAAAGCGTTTGAACCACTTTTATTTAAGCTCTCGTATCTTAACGGCGGCCACTAAAATAACATGGACAAATTTTGATAAAACATGCCGCAGTATTTAAGTCGGAATATTACTGCATTAGTTTGACTAGAATCTACCAGCTAGTTTTTGCGTAAAGTTCGAACAAACATCGACGGATTTGGTTTCAAAAACCCTTAATTAGTCGATCTGAGCGATTTTTTTTATTTAAATTTTGACATTTAACAATTTTATAATAGTATAGAACATTATTATCTGAATACATTACAGAATTAAGACCACAGTCCTCTGTATAGTCTCTCAACAGGTGGACCTAAAAATGAATATGAGGACGACTAAAATTATGGTAAATACTCTTGTTCCGCTCCACTTAATAGTCCTAGAGGGCTTTATACTCGAAGTGGTGATGGAATGGCTAGTCCAATCTCGAGAAAGACGTCAGTCGCCAAATCCGACTTTTGGAAAATTGGGTGACATTTTCTCGTTAAAAATATCGCAACGCTTTAAGATTGGATGGGGATGCCTGTCTAGCAGTCGACATCTCTGGGCTGATATGATGGCGATGAAATAAATAATTTATCGTCATTCCTACAGATGTTTGTGACTGAAAACATTTGCAGACATCGTCGTAGTATGATTTAAAAAATCTGCAAAATCCCTATTGTCCATGATTCCCCAGGACAGCGGAGCAAGGACCAATTTACGAGCTGACGGAACCCGAAAGCGAGACCGCCAGAGATAAAGTACTTCGCTCCGCTAAGAAAACCACCACGGACAACCCTGACTGCAACGATATAGTGTCCAGAGCGGTCCCCCCACCAGATATAGTGGTAAGTAAATTCATTTATTTAATTCTTCTACTTCATCGGAGCGTTGTGTCTGCGGAGACGCACTGACTGGACCGGTTGAAGAATAGCGTGATAAGGGATCGATATAAGCTTATATATGATGTGGTGACAAGGATCGAGAAAGGAATGGTACAATGGTATGATCATTTAGAAAAGATGAGTGAAATTCTAATGACGAAACGAATATACCGAGCAAACGTGAGTAAATGTGTCAGAAGAGGACGCCCATGAGAAACCTTCCTTGATCAAGTGGACAGCTTGTTTCTAAAAAAGTCAAGTTTGTAGCACCCTTAATCGTTGAAAGACCCTTAAAGACAATGTGGTAAACATTAATACCTACCGCTATGGGATCCTACCGCTATGGGATCCTAGCATAACCGTATGTACGTTCATTCAGTCAAAGTCTGCTGTAGCTAAACTGCTGATATTATCCCTGTACCCTCCACAACCCCTGTGATAAATATCATGTGGACATCAGCCGAAACACATAGTTCTGTAGGCCCCCCGAAACATGGTAGAGGTTGGGGTAGAATTATATCCTATGGAATACTTTCAAGCATCCAATTTGACTGACCTCTTCTGTATTTAGAAAAGCACATAAACCGTCAGGTTCCAGCTGAAGTCTGGACAAGTTAGTAGGTGTCACCAACACTTCAGATTATTAACTGGAGCTTTATCATTTTCATTTCATTACTCTTTATTTGTTGTAAAGTATTCCCATTTTTTTTAGAGTAAACGAACATTATAATTAATTTTTTTTAAGTATAACCAAATTTTGTATATTGTAGGGCAAAAATGGGTATTCTACTTTGTAGTAGTAGTTTAGGAGAACGAAGCGGACAGATTGATGCAGACAGCGACTTTGTGTTATACAATTTAGAACTTGCATTAGATGCAAAATATTGGGAGTGGCATGTAGGTAATATTGGGAGTAGCATGTAGGTAATATTGGTAGTAGCATGTAGGTAATATTGGGAGTAGCATGTAAGTAATTATTAATAGGTAAACACTGGTGACCGACGTCCTGGTAGTGGAAACTACTACAAAGTATTTCTGTTAACGTGTCATTTAGGTTTCTGTGGACCAATGACCTTGAGAGAGTCCCTAGTAAAATATAATAGTCGCTATAGCGGGATGACTAACGTTAATATTGATGAAGACGTGATTGTTCACGTCGGGGTGATCAAGTATAGAAGTGTGGCAGCAGTGGCAGTATTGTAAAATGGATGATTTTGCCTGACACCGCCCCAACGGTTGATGTCGGAACGTTGTAAATTCGCTAAATCGATATCAGTCTCCACTACCGTGATTCAGCCTTCTATGATAATGTCTTCATTTGAGATTTGCGCCATCTGTTGAGGATGTTCGGTATTATGTAGCGAAGTAAGTCGCCACAGTCCCGAATAAATGTTAGATATGGGCGGATGAAATTCATTGTGACAATCTGTGAGAAAGGTTATCCAACTATGGATTTCTTCTACTGATATGACTTGATTAATTCAATAATGTCGTGATGTGGTTACAGATTGCGTTGTCAACAAACAGTGAACAACAAAAGGAGCATAAGAAAGGCGAGGGCAGGAGGTCAGTAAACATACATATACGCTATTCATCACGTTGAGTCCACAGCTGGACATCAGAGCGTGGACCGGCTGTACACTGAACGTTTGACTGGTAATCGTCGAGTGAGCAAACTCGAGTAGACAGCAGCAGTAAGATTATTATATCCAATAATAACAATACTTTATATCATATTCTTCATTGCGTCATCATAATCATCACCAACCCATCTATTGTGTCGCTGCAGAGCATGGGTCTCCTCTCAGAATGGGCGTTGCCAACGGGGAGCAGGGAGGGGCAGTTGCCCCCGTCTCCATAGAGATTCAAAAAAGTAGCCAAATGCAATGAAATCAATGTCCCAAGTCCACTCACTTGACTTGGTTGACCGATCAAGCGAGTCTCGCACGTCGAACTCACGCCGCAGCCGCAGCCATTCATGCGCTTGACTGTATTTAAAATTTATACTTTTCCCATCCTCCAGATATCAACTGTCCAGCGGTGGACTTCCGCCGGCTGTTGATGACGATAGCAACAGAGGCAACAACGATTATTCTCGTATAAAAATTAATCTGTCCCACGGAAACCGTACATTTTACTGGGATAAAAAGTAGCCTGTGTACTATTCCAGACTATAATCTATCTCTGTGCTGAATTTCATCCAGATCCGTTCAGCCATTCTGGCGTGATTGAGTAACAAACATCCATCCATCAAAATTTTCGCATTTATAATAAGATATGCTTATGTACACCCCAGACACAAGCGGATGCGAAAGTCTCGCGCCAACGTCCAGTACTTCGAGGACGGCCGCCGTGAGCCTGCAGTGAACGAGGTGGAAGAATCTACCGTGACAGTCTCCACTGGGAAGGTGAGCACCAGAAATGTATGCTAACAGCATTTATAGTTTCGCGATCATGATACTCATCATGGTATCGTGGTACTTTGGTGGTGTAGTGGTGCCACATACAGCTTGCGATCAAAAGGTCGTAGATTCGATCCCGGGCCCGTACCATTGAATTATTTTTAATTCGTGTGCGGTCTACATTGAGACACCAATATACTTAAAGGAGAAGGATTATTTCGTGAGGAAACTTGCATGTACGCATGGGTGTGCAAAGCCTACCCGCACTAGGCCAGCGCGGTAGACTACGACCTAGTCCCCCTCCTGATTAGAGGATTCCGTGCCTCTGTAGTGGGGACGAATATGTACTGGGGATGATAATAATGATGATGGATGATTATGGTACCGAATTTGTAAACTCACAAAACACAATTTTATTCTTACACAACTGTCCAAAATATAAGTATATTGTTAACAGACTTTGTGCATGTTAGTATAAATGACTAGCTTTCGCTCACTGCTCCGCCTGCCTGAATACAGGTTTTCACGCTAAATGGAAATTCCCGAAATAATTATAGATTTATAATTATATAAATATGCGGGTAAACACTTTGTTACATTAAAAGATCGTAGCAGGTGAAAAGAAGTGGTCTCTGCTTACCCCAATGGGAATGAGGCGTGAGTGTATGTATATAGTATATACTATAGTCTCTGCCTACCCCTATGGGATATCGGCGTGAGTGTATGTATCTATGTATGTAATTATAGATTTAAAAAAGTCCATATTCTATATATTTTTACTTGTGCTCTCGTACCATAACGGCAGTTGGTGAAACTGAGATCTGGCCATGTCTTCAGTTCTGCTTGAGCAATTTTGATGAACATACATATTTCGACGCACAGTTTGAGAACCCCTAGTCGACAGTATAATTTAGACCATTGATACCCAAAGTAGTCTATATCGACCCTCAGGGGTCGATGATGACCTGCAAGGGGTCCACGCCCACTGTCAAAAACACATTTGAAGTTAATAAATTTATAAAAATGTCATATTAACTACGCTTTGGGGGTCTCCAGTACATACTACCATAATAGAAATATATAAGGATGACTGTCGGCGTCATGGACTTCTTACTTTGGAGGGGAGACGGAAATTGATGGATATGGGGCTGCTGTATGATATCGTCAACGGTCATATTGACTGTAAGGAACTGGTGTCGTGGATAGCATTTTGTGCTCCTGTCCGTCGCACACGGCACACGCCTCTTCTGGATGTCCCTCGACGTTTAACTAACTACGCATCCAACTCGCCACTAACACGGATTCCTCGTATTTATAATAAAGAATTATCTAATCTAGATTTATTCTTACTCTCCAAATTTATATTTAAAAAGCGCATTATACAGGTGATAGGGAATGGCGGCAAATGATAGGCAAATATATACATATATATCATGTGTGTGTGTATGTGTATATGTAAGTGTGTTTATGAATGTTTCTGAGTTTATGTGTATGTGTGCGTATATGTACGTATACGTATATATGTGTGTATTTGTATGTACGTGTATAGATACATGCATAAACATTTTGGTGCCGAGCTAAGAAAGCGGCTAGTTAGTTTCTTATAGGGTGCAGCAAGTCTTGTGTCTTCCGCACTCGGATTCTTTCTTTATTTCAAACCATGTGGCTTGCGCAGGCCGGTGACATTGTGTACTGTAAGAAGTTCAACGAAGCCTGTTATTGGCTTTGTTATTGGTGTCTACTGTATTCTTAGTTAGTATTTATTGTAACGCTGTGGGTTTCATAAATAAATAAATAAAGTCTCCCCAAAAGTGAAAAACATCGCAAGTGGTCTACAAGACAAAAAGTTTGAGGACCTCTGATTGAGACGGTGACGTGCGACTTATGGAGAAAAATCATTCATTTGAACGCACAAATTGAAGCTTAAAAAAATTTATTGATTTCAGCCGGCTGAACTATCCGAAGAAAGATTTTATGCGAATTCATTTGGAGTAACACAGAAGGCTGCATTCAAGGTATGTGACTACTTTTTATGACCCTATGTTGACTACAGAAGGGCCCTAAAACAATCTTTCTTGCTAGAGATGCACCTTGCCGACCAACATTCTTATTATGATTTATTTATGCCTTATTAAAAAATTATGAAAGTGAATTTATACAACGTGACATCAATGCTCTACATGTTAAAATTGCTTGCTAAGCCTCTACTAGTCACAAAAGTTCGTGTGAGTCTAACGCCTAAAGCTGCTCGTATAACGTCTGATACCGTTCCGTAAGTACTGTATACAGTTGTATCACAAAAATAAGTTACAGCAATATATCTGCGCAGTAACCATTTTTAAAAGTCGCGATTATATTTCAGTCAATTATAAGTGCATTTGCGCGGGTGAAATCCCCGTCGTTCATTGGTCGGACGTGAGCGCACCGTTGTGGCATTCGCTGGTGAGATAACAAGAGTTCACCTGTTATTACATTTTCAACTTTACGTGTAACGGAATAAGGTCTTTATTGAATTGTTGCTTACAATCGGTTAAAATTGGCGTTTGTTTGCTCCCGTCTGCACCGACGAAGAATGCCGATGTAACTTATTTTTATATTAGGTATTCCTGTAATGAAATATGTTATTTGTCATGGTTCTAAATATATAACATGTATTTTATTATAATAATGTCAAAGAAGTATAATTTCCAACGTGTGTACAAAAATACACACACTGGCTTTTATTTTAATTTCACGCCTATTATTATGGGATGGGTAGATAGAGTGGTATTCTATATTACTTAATACATAACTGCCACTGAAAAAAAAGGATTTTATTCAAGTAATTTGAGTTAATTGAGTTTTGAAGGTTTATGTATGTATTATGTATTCTCTATTTATAACTTCTTAACGCGTGAACCGAAGTAGGTACTCGTGTGTGGTATCTTAAGTCCTGATATTTTTTCTAGAACTAGATGAAATAAAAGTAGAAAATGATGTAAATGAGTGGTACAGATCAATCAGCTTGGAGAGATTTTTGCATTTGTAGTAATGTTTGTACATAATGTCTAAAACCGGAATAAAACAGTTTGTGTTAACTACTACATACCTCGCATAAGTCGCTTATAAGTGGCGTTAGAAGTTAGTTATACATATTGAATTACGTTATGTTATGTTATGTTAATTATGCTTTGTTTAATATTGAGTACCTACCTATAAAAATAAAAAAAATAAAAAGTATGTTAACCGCCTAGCTTACCGAAAGTCCTTCGCAATTAAACACGGAACGAATCAAATAATGGTTTATTAAAGACTGTTTGTTTTTAACAATAAAATTGTAGATGACATAACGCAAAAATATTGCTACCGCGATGTACAGCGACATCTATCGAGGAACAGTGTAAAAAAAATATTTATTTATCTACAAACGTAAAAACTCCAAGCTGATTTGGCTGTACTTGTATTTTTTTTTAAATATTATTTAAACTTGTTTTTAAACTTCAACCCTCGTATCCCACGGCTACCTTGTACGTAAAACCTTCGTGGATTGAGCTATATGTAATGTTATCAAATGTCGTTAAACAGAGTCACCAGGAGGTGGCGTGGACTGAAATACCACAGAGCCAGTGGAATGAGCATGACCCCATGTTGGATCAGGAGGCCAGGGTAAGTTCTTACCGACAAACATAGATACAGTAGGATACGTACGACTCAGAGGTTTTGTCGGCTAATATCGTAAAGTCCAACTTACCGAATTGATTGCGGTTACAGGTCTGTGAACGTGTTCTTCATTACCATCACCAACCCATCTACTACCCCAATACACGGCTAGGTTCTCCTCCCAAAATTAACAGTGTATAATCCACCGCGCTGGTCTAATACAGGTCGAGAAATCTCTCAGGCATGCAGATTACCTCGCGATGTTGTCCTTCACATTTGAAGCGAATTATAATTAATTATTTCTAAAACATTATTTCTAAAAGTCAAGTTTGATTCGATCTCAAGATCTAAGACTTGGCAATTAAAAAGTTCTATATTAATCAATTCTTTAAGGTCACGTGTTGCCGGGACTATGAAAAAAGGTACTTTTATGTATGTTCTCGAATCGAATTCTGTCTGATGAGACCTGTGTTCATTCATTGTTTGCTCCATAACATATGTAATAACCGTGCTACTAGTATTTGGAAGGGATGTGGCTCTAAGGACGGTTCATTATTAAGTCATTAGCTGGGATCCATTCTTTTACGTGTCTTTTGTTCTTTGTAAGAGTTACAACTTTAACTTGTAGCTAACAATTTGTCTGACTTCAAAGTTTGGATGCAATGGGCAGTCTTATTACCGGCTGTCTCCTTTAGATGTTCTTCGTATATTCATCGGTTAACATCTTTTTTTTTATAAAAGACACCTCCTGCATTAGGATTAAATTCCTGTGTCGCGGGGACTTTACAAACATTCAAATAACGGAAACACAGAACACCCAGACTCAGAACAACAATTTGTGGATTACACAAAGTTGTTGTGGCGTGTGGGAATTGAACCCACAACACTCGACAGCACAGTGGAAAAGCGACCACTTAAACCACTGCGCTATCCGTGCAGTCTTTAGGCAAGAGGTCAAGTATATTCTGCAATGATCGTCACAAAGCCCATTTAGTCCAGTAGCTTACGAGATTATTCCATCATATCTTCAGACTAATAATAGTAAATTAGGATGCAAAATACCACCAGTCCGACTTCTCACCGCCGGAGTCGCCGGAGAAAAAGGAAGAAAAGTCTTCGAACCTTCAAGCGCTGGTGGACGCCATCGGCACCAGAATGAGGGACATCGAGAGTGTAGTGCAGAGGATGAGTGAGAAAGTCCAGCGAGCGAAGCCAACTGAATACGTTAGCTCGGAGAAAAGGTACTTCTTTTTTATTATCAGAGACGTCGCATTTCCCATAAGGGTGAAAAGTGGGCCGCGGATAACCACTGCTACATTAAACGAGCGTACCAAGTGGAAAGAAGTGGTCTCTGCCTACCTCAATTCTTCGATAGTATAGTGGTCAGTATCCCCGCCTGTCACGCGGGAGACCCGGGTTTGATTCCCCGCCGCAGAACCAAGGAAAAAGATGTAACTGTATGTATGTATTACCAGAGAACTGTAGTTCCTTGCGCTACACTTATAAATTCGTCAACATGATCAATCCGTTTACTGCCGCGACAGGATAGGGGCCTCCCCTCAGAATGAGAGGGGTTAGT
>WUAW01017336.1:214-10856 GCA_017165845.1 Thaumetopoea pityocampa | reverse complement strand
CTACCATATTCCCAAAACTCGTCAAAAAATGTGAAGATTAGATCTAACTATGGAAATTTGCGTACGCCAACATAGACCCCCGTCGAGTTTCCCGTGGACCCCTGGAGGTAATTACCTCACATGGTTTCCTTCCCCGTTTGGTTCAAGTGATATTCACGTAATCTCGAGGTCAGAGGTTTGCGCGCCGTGGCTCGAACACACACTCCAAGAGCTGGCAATGTTTGGTCGTACCACCAGACTATCACTGCTTATTACTAAATTAAACAATATAATATTTTAGATAATGGTGGTAATTCTGCTGTAACACAACATACCTAAATTTAGACTCTCGCTATCTTTTTCTAATTTCTAATGTCAAAACGAGATAGCAAACATTTTTAGCGAGTACCAACCTACATTTCTGTCAAAAGGCACAAAAAATGTTGCGTTTTTGCCTATCTTTAGTCGGCATGTTCCGAGGACACGATTAATTTCTTAATTTTGACGTGTCTAAACAAAACTGACAGGCCCCCCCAATATTGTAGATATCTCGTTTTGGCGTTTGTCATTAGAATAATATAGAGTTTAAATTTAGTTCTGTCACGGCAAAATTACCACCATATGTAAACAATACTTAGTGTTGCTAGCAACAACATGGACTTAGTTATTTTCATTCAATATATTAGTAAACTATTTGTTAGCTCCGACCATTCCTCCAAGAACATCGGCCTTACAAGATGTAGCTATTTATTTAAAAAGCACATACTTATTTAGATGAAATCAAAAACAATTACTGAAATAATTGTAACATAACGATCAAATGATAAATGTAAAATTAATAATGTTAAAGGTTCTCAAACCTTTTTGTCTTGTAGACCACTTGTAATGTTTTTCACTTCTGGGCAGACCCCCAAAGCGTAATTAAATTATTTTTTTTTTGTAAATTTGTTAATTTCAAAAATGTTTTTGACAGTTGGCGTGGACCTTTTGCAGGTCATCGTCGACCGCTGGCGGTCGATATTTGGGTATCAATGATGTACCCTATGTGTACATAAGCATGATATTACAATATCTTTATCAATAGTAGGAGACGGAAGTTGTAACGTATTACAATTGAATTGTTCTTTAGGTCAGCGGCCACAGATTCGGAACAGGCGCCTCACAAACACCGCAAGAGTGAAAAAGAGGCGAAGGACTCCGAGAAGACCAAGCGGCCGAGCCCTGACGGTGAACATTATAATAGGTGATTAAACCCAAACACTGGGCCAACTTAGCCAGGGTGATAGCAGTGAAACGGTTCCGATAATTAACTGTCATTGTCATTATTCCGTAATGAGTTCAAGTATATATAAAATAATATTTGATGTTCTAGGTTCTCAGTGCGCAACCGTGGCAGCAAGTACCTGCACAGCTCCAGTGACGTCACCACCGATCAACCCCTCTTCATTGAGGATACCAACATGAATGGGTACTTCAGTGACGCCAGCAACAGTGTGCTGAGGAGAGCCAGCTCGACAAAGGTGAGTTCCTTACGTCTGCTGGTGAAGGAGCCTGAAGTGAATGAGCTCGGAGAAGTTGATACAACCACGAGTATCATTGCTCGGATCGCCGCCGAGTCCCGGCTGATGAGGTCGACGCGCCCCGCGACTTCGCGCACGGGGGGCCGTCTGGCCACTCACCAAGTCTGATATTATGCCGACGTCACACATTAAAATTGGAAGCGTAGGTACATTATTAGCTGACCCGGTGAACTTCATTCCACCTAAAACAATTTCTTCGATTTTTCGGCTCTTCCTTTGGGTTTGTCCTAATTTTTTTTTTGTAAACCATTCCGTATTAAGGAAAACAAAACAAAAAATATTTTTTTTTTGTTTTGTTTTCCTTAATACGGAACGGCCGTACGTAACGGGCCGTTTTGGGGTTTTTGCGAGACTAACACACGGCAATTGATTTTTATATATAAAGATTTCAGTTTCTTAACTGAAATATTCTTAAATATCTGTGTAGTACGTATATATATTGCCAATTATGTGTATGCATACTGCCAAACAGCGATATTCCGAGCGCTGCTACCAGAAGGTAGCATGGATGGTAGGTATGTCGCGAATAAATCATTTTGGTCCATTAATATAGGATTCGTTAATAACTCAACTACAACGCTAACTATCAATTATGTAAAGATAGTTATAAAGACAGGCGGAAGGGAGTCTAGTCTAGTTGTTTTACAGGAAGCAGCGGCACCAACGTACATGGCGCCAGTGGACACTCGCCGGAAAGCCCCCACCCACATCGCCATAGTCTCTGACGTATCGGAGGATGATAGGAAACGCAAGAAACACAGCCACAAGAAACGAAAAAGCAAAAACGGACACAGCCACAAAAAGCGCAAAGGGAAAGAAGACAAGAAAAAACATTTTAGTCGAGTAATGTCCGTTGAAGTCGATAAGAATGTAGTTTCTTTGGAAGACAGTAGCGCCATTGCTAGTAAATAGGTTTGACGTTAGCGCTCGTGTTGCTAGGTAAAAAAAATGCGCAAACAAAGCAAGGAGTTATTTTTGATAAATAGCTGAATATATATTGGATTGGGTTCCTCTCAAGTCTAAGAGAATAAACTTTTTAACTCTTGAACTAAATGTACTGGTCTCTTTATTGATGTTTTTTAACATTACAGTTATTTTGTTATACCGAACACTAAAAATTGACTATGTGTATGGATAAATAAATAGTTGATAATCTAACAACACAATCGACTATATCTGTACATCAGAGGTATACAAGATTAACTCCACATTTTCAAAATTCAGTTTATTACACATACATTATAATAGAACTGTAAAAGCGGATTCTATTTAATGGTACACACATGAAGTCTTACGATGATGAAAACAAGTAATACCCAATGGTATATTGAATCCACGAATACTAAGGTGGTATTAGACATCACTAAAATCATAAGTTTAAAAAATTATGTTTTGACACTTGACACTGTGTGCCTCTTAGGTAACAGATAAAGTATTATACAAAGCGTACCGTTAATTTCGATATGCTTAGCTATATATCGATATTATATTTTTTTAAACTTAATAAAAAAATAACAATCTCGTCATAATACTTTTATTTAACCATTACAAATTATTTTGCATTCTAATTAAACTCTTGCGACCTACATCACACATACTAACACGCGTCCTAGATAAATAGTACATATCTGCTACCTTTTAATATCGATATTAACATAGAAGGCAGAATCACGGTAAGGAAAATTAAACGCCACATAGAATATACACTTCGTGCTGAGATCAACCTATGACCCATTGCANGATATGCTTAGCTATATATCGATATTATATTTTTTTAAACTTAATAAAAAAATAACAATCTCGTCATAATATTTTTATTTAACCATTACAAATTATTTTGCATTCTAATTAAACTCTTGCGACCTACATCACACATACTAACACGCGTCCTAGATAAATAGTACATATCTGCTACCTTTTAATATCGATATTAACATAGAAGGCAGAATCACGGTAAGGAAAATTAAACGCCACATAGAATATACACTTCGTGCTGAGATCAACCTATGACCCATTGCGGGCCAACACCAATCTGGCCGAAACGTCTTTCCTATTTCAATATTGGTCCGATTCTGTTGTAACAGAACTAAATTTAATCTCTCACTATCTTTTTCTAATGTCAAACGCTAAAACGAGTACTCGCTACTAGTAACCTACATTCCTGTTAAACGGTTCAAAAAAATGTTGCGTTTTTGCGTATCTTTAGTCCGTATGTACCGCGATCGCGTTCTAATTCTTTAAATTTTGACGTGTCTAAACGAAACTAACAGCCCCAAAATTGTAGCTATCTCGTTTTGGCGTTTCACGTTTTCTCTTAATTGAACTAAGCTATACAATAGTATAGACCAGGGGTGGTCAACAAGTCGATCGTGATCGACCGGTCGATCGCTCGCAATGTCTGGGGTGGAATTCCGCGTACCATGGACTTTGAAAAGATTGTAGAAGATAAAACTTTCTAACAAAAGTAACGACATTATAAGTCTGAATCACGCGCGTGAAGTTTGATAGCGACTTAGCGTATATACAACGTCCCGACATCTACCGTCGGGGCGGTGGCCGGCCCCGCCAGACATAACACCTATCAGGCCGGAAGATCTTCCCTTTTCCGATGCTGCCATTACTGCCACACTTCGACCTTATTGCTGGTGAGGTAATCATCAACGTCATCACTGAGTCATCATCATTGCGCTAAAAGTGTGAATGTGAAGTTAAAAATGTAAGGTTTCAAAAATGTAAACAAACTATATATCACCTATGTATTTATTAAAACAATTACAAATAACGATTAGTAGCTGTTTATTTACATATAGGTACCTAATATAAACTAACTAACAAGTACGACAAATGCATTTTATAATACACTTTTTTTCGGAAACTAGTCTTTTAGCCATATCTATAATTAAAATATACCAATGATTTAGCTATATTTATAAACAAAACAATGTATTTTTTTTAATTCCCCACTGAATAAGCCTAATTCTCCATGCTCCTTTATTATTTTTTTGAATGAATTCATGTCTTAAGACATGTGCAATTCTTTAAAAATAATAATTAATTTTTAGGGTGGTGAAATTATTGTCTATTCTCCGGATTGAATCAATTCCTGCGCTCCTCGCATACACTTATTTGTCGACGATTAGCTGCACTAAATTTAGTCAAATATGACTAAATTTAGTGCATAGTGGCAACCCACTAACTACATACGACCAGTTCTATTTTAATTAATTATATTATTTTATATAATTACAAATATGTTGTTAAGTGTATCATTCGTAAATAATCGTTAATCATATTAAAACACTGGAATAAAACTGTTCTTCTTCTTCTTTCTTGGTGTATGGCGTTTGGCCAATTCGGTACAATTCTGCCAGTATCCGTTACTAGCTGTGCCCTGCGGCTTCGCTCGCGTGTTTATATTATTATTGTTATTATAATCTGTAGTTTTACCTACCGTAGTATCTCTTTGTAAACAACGTTTGCGGTGTTCAATTTTGGGGTTAATATTACTAAGCTAATTCACCGCCTTAGGGGTGAAATTTTGAAAAACGCCTACATACGTGTACATTTATTTCTAACCAGAAGCTAAGAGAATTTTGGTATTAGAAACACAGAAGGTCTTTATACGGAAAGTCCTACGACCAGGGTAATAGATCTGAAAACAAATAAGGGACACAACAATACATAGACCCGGTGTTAGTGGGTTAGTTAGACAAACAATAGGAATGACAAATATTCACAGGTTAGTGTGTTAAGAAGGAAATTATTTAGAGTTCGATGTTGTTCATATTTACAAATTTACATAAAATAGGGATAAAGGAGGAGGAAAAGGTGTAAGAAAGAAGGCATTTAAGAGAGGTAGGACGAGGAATTTCGGGAGGGAGGATGTCATAGAGGGAATAGCGTAGTTTAGGGCAGCAGAAGAAGATGTTCATTGAGTACAATGAGTAGTCAGTCAGTCTAAAAGGCTCGTCTTGCTATTCACAATGGTGTATTGGTGCCTACACTTATATACGGCAGTGAATCGTGGGTATGGCAAAAGAAGAACGAAAGTCGCGTGAATGCGGTGGAAATGCGTTCCCTGCGGAGTATCTGTAGAGTCACCCTGAGTGATCGATTGAGGAATAGCGTGATAAGGGATCGGTGTAAGTTGAAGTATGAAGTGGTGAAAAGAATCGAGGAAGGAATGCTCCAACGGTTTGGTCATTTAGACAGAATGAGTGAGATTCGATTGACGAAACGAATATACCGGGCAAATGTGAGTGGAGGTGTCGGAAGAGGGCGCCCAGGAAAAACTTACTTTGACCATATCAACAACTTGTTTCAAAAAGGCCAAGTTCGTAGCACCTTTAATCGACGAAACTGTTTGAAAAGATGTATGGAGGTGGATGAGGCGAGAGATGTACGTCAGTATCGTAGTATGTAGCAAACTGTTGTCTCTGCCTACCCTTATGGGATACCGACGTGAGTGTATGTGTGTAGTTATTACCCTGGTCGTAGAATTTTCCATCGAAGAACCTTCTATCCTTCTGCAGCCAAAATTCTTTTATTTTATGATACTTTCATAACGGATACTGGCAGAATTGTACCAAATTTGTGAAACGCCATAAACCAAGAAAGAAGAAATAATTAATTACAGTAGCCACTAGAGGCTGCAGTGATTCTATATACTAAAACAATACACAAAGAGACTGTACTAGGGGTAGAGAAACCTTGAGGTATCACACGCAGTCCTTCTCTGAACAAGTACTGGAGTACCAATAGTTATTGCAGTACTTATCGGGAAGTTTTGAACTATAATAGACAAATCTAGCAGAGCTATGTTACTTCTAAAACTAGGATTTTTTTTTCTACTGCATGTTTTCAATAACAAGCTTTTCTGTTGTGTACATGCCACCAATGATGATCTGAAATAAAAAAATATAATATTAATAACAACTAGAGAGCTAGTTACATGTAACTTAGAAAGGCTGAAGTAAGCTCGTATGGCATACATTTTGATAGAAAAAGAATATTTTGAAAATTGCATGACAAGTATGAAAATATACAATTTAAAATTAAATAATATACATTTAATTATAATACAATTTTAATTGTTTTAGATGTCTATTATAATGAATAATTATATAGATGAAAGTAACTAAGGCTCCACTCTTCACTAGAGCGAGAAACCATTGCAAATCCAGAAAAAGATGAACTTTTCATCCAGATAAAATACAACTACGGATACTTTTTGGTAAACAGTGGTGGTAATTCTGCGGTAAGAGAACTTAATTTAGGCTCTCCCTGTCTTTTTCTAATGTCAAACGCCAAAACGAGATAGCTACAATTTTGGTGCTGTCAGTTTCGTTTAAACACGTTAAAATTAAAAGATTTAGACCCAACCTCGGAACATACGAACTAAAGGTAGGCAAAAAACAACATTTTTTGAACCGTTTAAAAAAATGTAGGTTGTTACTCGCTATAAATTTTTGCTATCTCGTATTGGCGTTTGACATTAGAAGAAGGTAGGGAGAGACTAAATTTAGTTAAGTTCTGTTACCGCCGAATTACCACCATTATCAAGAAATACTAGATCTAGGGTAACTTTAGTTCATTTAACAGCTTTTTTTGTAATACAATAACCCGTGTCACCTGTCTCCTTATTATATTCAAATTCTCCTTTGCAAATTCATATTCTTTTTTGATGGTTTTCTGATCAGATATTGTTTTGTTATCTTTGAATGCATCTCTCACTCTTCTTATGGCATAGCATCTGAAAATTATTTTAATTGCAATTTAATTACCCACCGTGCTACAAAGACCAATTATCTATTTGAATTTTCACCAATGAATATTACCTCATTTTTTATTCTTTACATGCAGGTAAAACTGATTATTTATAGAAACTATTAGTTTTATATATATATAACTATGAAATTTACAAAATACATGTAGAGACTTAATTCCCAAAGTGGACCCCTGGGGTTCACAGGAGACTTGACGGGGGGTCTACGTTGAGGTACGCAAATTTCCATAGTTAGATCTAATCTTCACATTTTTTGTCGTTTTGAGAATATGGTAAAAATGTAGCTGCAGGGGGTCCACCAGAATCAGCTAAATTTTGAAAATGGTCTATGAGAAAAAAAGTCTGAGATCCTCTGATGTAGATCATGAAAAAAATGAGACTATATGTTATTTTTTAGTCATGAATTGAGATAATTGGTTATACATTCGGGCCAAAAATTGATGGTTGATTCATGATAAAAATAGGTCACTCAACAGAGATTCTAATTAGCATTATGTGGAAGTCACAATGCCAGTCATATTCACAAAATTCTCAAATTTATAACCTGATTGCTTTGTATATTTTTCAGTATATCTATTATGTGTATATGTGTGAGTGTCTAACATATGATTGCATTCAATCAATTTTTGTTGGAATAATTTAATTATAATGAAATCAATCAATCTGCTAGCACAAACTAAAACAGTGAGAAAACTATGAAGCACTTGCTGCACTGTTGTGATCCATCGGTCGAAAAGTGGATGGATCTTCCTGTGTTGGAGTATCATAAACCAGAAGACTATCGGCTATTCCCAATTGATGTTGTCTCTAATCTAATGCAGGCTGTGTTTAAAGACCCTGTGTAAAAGGATAAGGCCAACAGATCCCTGAGTCAAAGAGTGCAAAGGTCTTTGTCTCACCCAATTAGAAAGAGGTAAGTGCAGTAGAATTAAGAGAGGTCCGTGCCCCTGTAGTAGGGGCAAATATAAACTAAGGATGATAATAATGATGATGATGAAGTGTGATAGCTAAACCTATGTAGGTCTTCAATTATACTGATATTGCAAGAGATATAATAAAGAGATATAATAAATACCCAATGATACTTTTCTACTAATGAAAATTAAAATAGGTAATAATGCATATTATGGACACATAAACTTACTGACCTGAAATATTTTTTAATCAATAGAGGACTCATGGCTATAGTGTATTTTAAAAGTCACATTTGAGGGAATTCAACCACTTTCGGGTGTAAAAATCTTCGTTAAGGACAAAATAACACAATAAATGGCCAAAAATAGGTGTGACGACGAAGGAAGCAAGGAGCGCTAGGTTACTATATAAAAAATGCACTAGCCGAGCGAGCATGCCGCGGCAGCGGCCGGCGAGTGCCACTAAGTAAATAATAATAAACAAGTGTCGATTGACCCAAATGTAACTTTTAAAATACACTATAACCACGGGTCCTCTATCGCTTAAAAATATTTCTTTATTACCTTAAAATATTATATCTTCGATGATAACGTCGGTAATTTTTTACATTAAGACATTAGGTCGTCTCATTAAGACTTGAAATAAATTTTAATCAATAGAGGACTCAGGGCTATGCCTTTTAAAATTCACTATAGCAGCGGATGCTCTATTGATTAAAATTTATTTCAGGAAGACCTAATGTAAAGAATTACTTGAATGTTGTCTAAATGTTGAGGGTATAATCATTAAAAACTAATCGTTCATATTGTTGTTTTTTTTTTTATAAAATTTTAAGGTTATATAATTTTATAAAATTACCTGAAGTTGTAATTATTAAATTTCTGTGATTCTCTTATTAGACATTTATATAAAGACAAAACTTGCGTTCTCGTAACTCCAGACATATTTACATTAATTTGTAACACAAAATTTCCTTTTTAAAATAAAATCTGAAAAAATCAATAGACAACGTTCACGTTCTTTTTTTTCAAGTTTTCCCTTGTACTTCCTCAAATATACTCTGTGTGTAAAGGGAAGGCAGAGTGATCCACAGACGATTTAAGTCCATTTAGCTATAGCCTTGTCTGTCATAGTTATTGTATTATCTTTTTCTTCTTTTTTCATAGTGGCAATCG
Organism: Thaumetopoea pityocampa; assembly: GCA_017165845.1. Lineage (NCBI taxonomy): Eukaryota > Metazoa > Arthropoda > Insecta > Lepidoptera > Notodontidae > Thaumetopoea > Thaumetopoea pityocampa. The sequence goes on along the minus strand of WUAW01017336.1, from coordinate 1,422 downwards.
GCAACAATCGGTTAACAATAAACTATCGGTGTGTCATATTGACTCATATTTTATTGCTTCTTAGGAGTCATAGAGTATATTGTTATATACAGAAATAGAGGTATATCTTAACCGCTTTTGTGGGTATCATTAAGAGCGCCATCTATATTTAGTGATCGATAACTTTCCTTCAAAAACACTCTCTTACTTTTTTGCAGTCGGTTAAAAACAATCCATCCTTGGATATATACATATATGTATATATATTATATACTTCATGCCTGTATTATACGACTACTAGTAAAATAAAACAAAAATGGTATATTTGTAATTAATATTTACTTATTATATTGTTAGGAGTTTTGAAGTCAAACCGACGAATACCATATTGTTCAGACAAAATTCCTGCAGGCCTATATTGCCTTGAAAAAATACGGTCACTTTGCTAAGTTAGTCACAGTTTTATTCCAATGTTTCAATATTGGTGCTGACTTTGTTGTAACAGAACTTAATTAAATTTAGTCCCTCCCTATCTTTTTCTAATCTCAAACGCCAAAATGAGATAGCAAACATTTATAGCGAGTACCGAACTACGTTTCTATCAAGTGGTTCAAAAAAATATGTTTTTGCGTCTTTAGTCCGTATGTTCCGAAATCGCGTCTAAATTTTTAAAATTTGACGTTTCTAATCAAAACTGACAGCAACAAAATTGTGCTATCCCGTTTTGGCATTTGGCATTAGAAAAAGATAGGGGGGGACTAAGTTTAGTTAAGTTCTGTCACTACAGAATCAGCACCAAAACCAAAATTCTCTATCTTCGCCCCTCACAATCCCCAAGTTTATGATACTTTCATAACGGATACTGGCAGAACTGTAACAAATATTTACTGGTTAGTGTGTTAATGAGGAAATTATTTACAGTTTGATGTTGTTTGTATATACAAATTTACATAAAATAGTGATGAAGAGGGAAAGGTGTAAGAGAGTATGCATTTAAAAGAAGTAGGACGAGGAATTTCAGGAGAGAGGATGTCACAGAGGGAATAACATAGTTTAAGGCAACAAAAGAAGATATGGTTCACGTCTCCTCCCCGTTCACGTTCCGCTTTATTTCATCATCATCATCATTTCAGCCCATAGCTGTCCACTGCTGAACATGGCCTCTCCAATCGAATTCCAGCGCGACCGGTCCATAGCCACCTGTATCCAACGAGACCCAGCGATCCTCA
>WUAW01017333.1:21756-34271 GCA_017165845.1 Thaumetopoea pityocampa | reverse complement strand
AATAATCTATAACTTAGTATACTTGATAAAAAAAACCAAATTGAATTCGTCGTTATGAGTCCGCGCCGCATTTAACCAAGGGGAAGGCATCATCGTCAATCAGAAACTAACATAAATATGCTTTTACCAACCCCTCCTGCACCGGGGAATCGCCGGCCCGGCGCGGGGAGGGGTGGCCGCATGAAAATTTAACACTAGGATTAACGTTATTATGAAGCTTAGGTAGATAAGAGAAAATACTAGTTAAAAAATCTTGAATATTCAATATGTGAAGAGATATTTTTATTTATTTATTAAAAAGTACATGTTACAAAAAAAATACAATATACTAATTATGGATCTAGGCAGTAACCCAGAAACAATGTATATACATATGTATATAGGTGATTAAACTCGAGAAGTAACTAAATTAATAAATGGAAAAAAAATATGTAATACTGTCCGAACCAGTTGGAGTTGGAGGTTGCTAAAGGAGTAAGCGAGGCTAAGACAAGCTTTGTGTCTTTTACCGCCTTAAATTGTAAGGAGTGCTCAGGAATACTGCTCGATCTCGTACCGTGCCATTAGTCTCCACATAAATGTTTTTAGACGAAAGTTTTATTACTAAACGCCAATAAAAGTGACACATGGCTTCTGCTGCTGAACTGGATTGTAGCCATTTGCCTGAATTTAAACTAATATTGACAATTGAACTAATTTATTTGAGAAACGTTTAGTTATTTTGTTATAATTTCTATTACGCGCCTTAGCTTGACTTGTACGTCTTACGTATGTATGAAATGTTTCAAATCAATTTTCACCCGAATTGGATTACCGGTTAAAAATTTGAAATTTTGTCCACTTCAGAACTATCATCATCATATCAACCTACAAGCGTCCACTGCTGGACATAGACGGAGATCTAATGATCGCCAAACAGATCCATAAACAAACGATAAACCAAACCATAAAAAATCGATCTAATGATCGCGTTGACTGATTTTAAGGGTACTGACCGCAGACTGGGAGTCTGCGACAAATAAAACTTCTCAGCATCCACCTACATGCCCCACATGCCTCGCCATGGATTTTGTGTGAGCATTCATGACCACAGCTGAGGTGGGCTGACTGTATCAGATCACTTCTGGCTGATTTACCGGCGGTACTTCGTGTGGCATGAAATAGTTTTGAGCCCGTTCATCTCATACACCCATACACACGCATGCACGAAACGAACTTGGCTCGCACGCCTCTAAGCTATATTCCTACTTATGGAGAGTGCCATGGACGCAAGGCGCCATGCCCGTCGGATTTGACTTCCATACATTAGTCTACAACAAACTGGCTTCTAACGGTTTTTCCGAGGTTGAGTTTCAAGGACAGCCATATGAAGGTATTTTTATGCCTTCATATGGCTGCTCTGGAGATTTTATGTAAATATCTATAGCAAAAAAACAAGCAATTTAAACGCACAAAATATCACTATTAGGTACTTTGTAGAGGCACTGATGACGTTTCATCAAGCGATCCTGGAGCTCCTCGGGGTGTTGAAGGAGGCGCTGGGGGTTTCTAGTCAGGTAATGTCCCATGTACTCCAGTCCTTCCTCACAGACGATTGGGAACTTTTTAATATTATCTCCCGCGCCACAAAAAATACTCGATAGAGAAAAAAATATATTCGTACACAAATTCGTCGTTGGCGGTCGGCACGCGACGCACTTAGCGCCGGCAGATTTTTCGTCGGCGACATTACACCGAAGTGTTTTACATGTACGTGCGAGTACGTACACACGCACACACACACACCGGCGCACGCACGGACGTTGTATTAATGCATCATATTTTAGGGATGTACGTGGTAGTCTAGGGGTGAGAACAACCGACTAGCTATCCAGAGGTCGCGGGTTCAATCCCGGTCCTGTACCATTGAGTTTTCAATCTACGTACAGCTTACATTGTAGATACTGGGTACTAGACGGAGAAGGAAAACTTCGTGAGGAAATCTACATTTCGCTTGGGTATTTGAAATCTACCAACCAGCACTAGGCCAGCGTGATAGACTACGGCCTAATTAATACCTATCATTGTAAGGTGAGGTCAATGCCTCTGTAGTGGGGACGAATAAGGGTTGAGGTTGAATGATTTTAGGGATTATTTTTGTTGATGGAAAAATTGTAGGTATACTTTATCTATATTTTTGGCATTCGAATTGACGTTTGCATTAAGCAATACTGGCCATGGTCGAATATCAGATGGGTTAACCATTCTAACGTCTAGTTTAGACATAACCTCTTTTGTATTTTCACTAAACAGCAGATATTCAGTGTTAAAAATCAGACCAAAAATAAATAATTAAAACTCAGACAGAAAATAAATAATTAAAAATAAGTGTTTGGGTTTTGGTTCAACACAACACATTCAAACAGTGCAAACATCACACGAGCTGAAAACCTTTATTTAAAACAGACAATTGAATTTTATTACTATAGAGGTAGATGTAGGTATGTAGGTATATAGTAGGTATGTAGGTATATAGTTTCATATGAACATTTAACTTATCCCAAACTATTCTCATAACTATTTTGGCTTTTGTAACTATGTATGTATTTTGAGACTAGTATTAGATGTCATATTTTTAAATGCATATCTGTTCTATATTCCATCTAAGATATATCTTCTATGTTATAAACTTAAAGAAAATGTTCACTATGAAGCCGAACGATTCCGAAATTGGAAATAATTACAAACTACATTATTATCATAATCTCAATTTGACGAATGATGGCTCAGTAGTAGTAACCCTACTTTCAGTGCCAGTGGCTCCTGGATTCGAACCCCGATAGAGACAAAGTTTATGCGATGAGCATGAGTATTTCTATTCAAGTCATGTATTAGTGTTTATCTATATAAGTAAGTATGGGTATGTCATGTCTAGTACCCAAGATAGAGAACATCCTAGTTTGAAAACAGGAGACACATGCATATATATATATATATATATATATATATATATATATATATATATATATATATATATATATATATNNNNAGCTTATCTAAATCAACGGGTTAATAGCTCCGGGGTGTAAAAGACCGAGCGAACGGTTCTCCCATTGTTCTGTCACTGCCGACCCCCTCAAAGCTTCCGGCTGCAGGATTAGGTGGCAATTTGCTAATTGCCTGCCTCCGGTGCTAACCCTTTAACAAATGATAATTGCAGAATGGTAGTTTTACATTTAGTCGTCTGTCATGGTCACGCCTTTCCACACAAATCCGAAGGACGTGGGTTTGAATTCCGTCAAACACCATCGGATGTTTCTAATCGAAATTTATTTTGTATCGGTCTCATTTTCGTTACAAAGCTTTACATAGTTTATTAGCTAATTTATTAGCTAATACACTAACTAATTAGTTAGCTTTACTTAGTTTATCTTTTTATATATAGGTATATTTAATATATCGGTATATCTTAATGTGGTAACTTAAGATATACCTACATATTTTGCATATTTTTCTTAATATGTGCATGCTTCAAGGTTTCTTCAAAAATATATATATATACTAGCTTTTGCCCGCGACTCCACCCGCGTGAATTTCGGTTTTCCGCTACATGGGAAATCCCGACACAATCATACATTCACATAAAAAGCCTAAGAACCAGTTTTACTCGACTTCTCGTACCTTAATGGCGGCTACTAAAACAGGGATCAAGCTGTATCTTCAATTCTACTGGACTGATTTTGATGTCGCAGTATTTAAGCCGGAATAGTACCTTAAGACTACAATAGTTTAACTGAAATTTACCACCTGGTTGTTGCGTGAAGCCCGAACAAACAAACAAACATCGACGGATTTGATTCAGAACCCCTTTATTAGTCGATTTGAGTAGTTTTTTTTAAATATCTTTGATTTTTGAAAATTTGACATTTAACAATTTTATAATAGTATAGTAAGATATATTTTATTGAAACGGATTAGTAAATCAAATAAAATAAGAAATAAATTATTCTAATATGTCTAATATCCCTTCGTGTTTCAGAAGACACAAACTGTGGGCTTCAATTAATATCAGGTTGCAGGGATTTGTGATACGGAGATAACGTCGGACAACAGACATGATTAGGATTCACAGCCAACCCATGGAACGAGAGCAGACCCTCGCTCATCACTCAGACTCTCTCATCATTATAGATCGAAGTGCGGTAGGAGTGGCAGTATCGGAAAGGGAAGATTTTCCGGCCAGACGGGTGTTGTCTGGCGGGGCCTGCCACCGCCTCGACGGTAGATGTCGGGACGTTGTATATACGCAAGTCGCTATCAAACTTCATGCGCATGATTCAGACTTCTAATGTCGTCACTTTAGTGCGGCGCCATCTGTTGAGAATGCGTGGTAGTGAGGTATGCGACCCCATGGACCGCCTCGTTAAAACGAGAGGTTATAATGTCCACGTTTGGCTGTCATCTTGGAGTTAGCAGTAGATTTTGATTGAATAATAGGATAATGCTGCTGCCGATTATCCTAGTGGGTACATATCTTAGCTGATTCTCACAGCATCCATCGGAAGAGATAGATTTAGTGATCGATTCAAATGTCCATAAGTCCTACCATACCATACCATACTATTACTACTACCATATATACTATTACCATAAGAATCAATATAAACAATACTCGAAATAATCATTCACCTTTTCAATCATGTATAAGCGGGGGTCCCCGTATTTATATTGACACCATCACGCTTCGCTTGCGCGGGGGTCGGCAGTGACGCGTGGTGCAGATTACTGGTGACATCGCAGCGGCGTGGAAACTCATCATCGTATTTAAGTGATTGGATGTGCAGTGGAAGAGCTGGAAGGTGGGTAAAGTAGAATTGAATTAGGTGCAGTGGTTTATTAAATATCTCACCACAGTTGTAGAGAGGGATGGGCAGATGTCCGCATGGACCACAATTCACATGGCTGTACCGTTTTTACAGAGCTGAATATGGACCATACATACATACATACATACAATCACGGTATTCTGACCACTATATTGAGGAATACTATTGAGGAATTTAGGTAGGCATAGACCACTTCTTATCACCTGCTACGATCGTTTAATGTAGCAAATTGGCTATCCGCAGCCCACAATCCGTCCCCGCGGGCAATGAGACGTGTCGGGTGGCAAATCACGACGCCGCCATTTTATAAGTATCAAAAGTGTTAAAGTTCCTCATTGCGTTCCCACGGCTTAGTGGGGAGGAAAAGAAAGAGGATGAGGTAGGAAAAGTGTATTGAGCACGGAATATGGAATTTAGGAAAGGACTATAGGATATAGGATACTACTATCTCGGAAGGAGTAGGAAGAGACAGTAGTAGCTCGGGAGGCCGGGGTCGCTTACCCGTACACTTAAGTCTATTTTCCGGACAGGTTAAAGTCTAAGTATTTTTTTAATTTTAAATTTTTCCGTTACATTAAAAATATATTTCTATGTTTATATTTCTATATTAATATATTTCTACAAAAGCATGTTTTCTAATTTTCTTTTTGTTTGTAAACCATTATCTCATTTTGTAAGTGCACGAGTACACTAAGTGATAATGGCGGCTAATCAATCATACTGTTGTCTGTCACGGGGTCATTGATCACCATTCGCGCGTGACGCAGTCAAATGATGATTGAACTGTGACCTAATTACTGGTAATGTGATAACCATGTGGTCCCATTAAATTGGCTCTTGGACTGAAATACGTTAGCTTTGTCCAACAGTGAGCGAGTGAGGAAATGGCACTTATCGTAATAATTGACAATGAAATGGAAAGATGTTGCTCTCTCATTCGACACTGATCATTCATCACGCAATGAAAAATGATTAATTTTAACTTATTTTAATTGTCATTGTATTCAGTTAATTGTGTGTTATGATTTTAGTCTTCATTTATAAGATTACAAATTACGGTCATAAGATTACAGATTAAGATTACAATCATAAGATTACAGTCTTAGCTTTACGCAAGACTGACAGAAAGATAGATACGATATCGAGAATAGAGAGAGAATAGAGATAATCGGTATCATCACCATCACACAGCGAAGCACAGATCTTGCTAGACTTTATCAAAACAACATTATATTTCAATCGTTCTTATTAAAAGGCAAAATAAGGCTATTCGGTGTTTATACAGAACTAGCTGAGACTTGCGTGACGTGACCAACTCATATAAAGCCTGACGGAAAGGCAGAGGGAATACTGAGGAACACATTTCATGATTCAAATAAAGAAAGAGCTGGGAAAATAAAGAAGTGAAAGAGATAGCTTATGATAGAACCCGTCGGAGATTGCTTGAATGAATGGATTATTCCAAAAAGAGGCAATCTATTTTTAAATTACGAGAGATTCTGATTAGACTAGAGCTACTACTACTATTAGAAGTATTTTTAACTTCTAATGCAAAAACGTCTCCAAACTGATTTATGTAATGTCAACGAATAACTCGTCTATCGTATCATTTCTAATCACTAAATATTCATTTTCGTTTTCATTTTTCGCGATCTGTCATTACCCTCAGTTTCCGCGACAATTCGTTCGTCTCACGCGCCGGTGATTCGTATTGTCAGCGATAGCAATCGCGATAATTGCTCGATCGCAACACAATGCTGAACTACCCTCGAAATATTTTTCATTTTGCGTACTACCCACGTTTACGCGTTTATTAAAAAAAAAGGTAAGAGTCATTTGAAATACTCATCCAAGGCATAAAGATTGTAACTTGAAAGTTCAATAGTAGATGCATTTACAACTGTGACCGATATAAGACAAATTTTGTCTGTATTCTTTCTTCGTAGCAATGAAAACTCTGACCTGTAGTGGGAGAGGGTACATTTTGTGTTGTCCTTGTCTCTTTCATTTTATATTAAAAGTTATAGTTATGCCTTCTCTGTGGAAAGGTGAAAGAATTATCTAATAATCTCTATTGTCTTTATACGATCTCAGTAAAGATTATATTTTTCTTCTTGTGGTTTAAAGTTACCACTACCTACTTATAAATTTAAAGATTTGAACGTTACGTAATTGCGAGCTTTTAGATATTTAGATGTTTCTGCTTCTTTACGCCCAAAAAGTTAAATTGATTTAGTTGAAATTTACTCTAATTACTAGTAGGATAACTATTTCAATAATAAGTTCCCATCCATTCCATCTCATTCCAAATGATAATCTGGAATACTATATAGGATACTTTAATAAGTATATTAGATGAAAGCTGCAGGTTTCCTTGCATTAGTTTTGTGATGTCGTGATAATGTTTAAGAGATTATGTCTGCCCTTGGCATCACGTCTACGTCTCTGTCTAATTACAAAACAATCAGCTCAGTAGTTCTTTTTCTTCTTCTTTCTTAGTTTCTTACTTTATGACGCTTGGTCAATTTGGTACAATTCTGTCAATATCCGTTGTGAAAGTGTCATAAACTTACGGCGTAGTGAGCGGTGAAGATAAATAATTATGGCAGTGGAAGGACGGAGGGTCCTTTGACGGAAACATCAGTAGTGAAAGTGTAAATACAACAAACATACAGACTGACCACCCGAAAGGCGTACAAACGCTCTATTATATTAGTGTAGATTATATTAATATAATTACTGCCGCGTGGCTCCAGAATAATTATAGCGTCACTCCATATCTTCCCGCGGATGCTGAGAACCAGCTGACAGATGTACCAGGTTAATGGGCACCAGCGTTACCCTGTTATACTGTTACAATCTACTGCCATCTCCTATCCGCCTGTCAAGCATGGACATTATGGCAAATCCCTCTTTTTTAAGGAAGAGGCACACACCCAGTAGTGGACTTCTACGAGCTGTTTAAGAAGAAGAAGAAGATAATATAATAGAATCCGCGTGTCTATTTGTTAAGTAACCAAAGTGTGCTTTTTTATACTAATCTGCGTAAATTAAATGTTTAACGTACGACCATTTTTTATAGGCCACATTTCAAATTTATCAGTCTATATGTTTAGAAAGCTTTCTTTTCTAAAATTGTCTTCTTTTTCATTATTAAAATAAATAAATATATTTAATACCTAAGAAAAGTTGTCCAATTGTGCCGTTCCAGCTTTGAACATTAATAATAATAATTATTATTAATGGTCACACAATATTATTAATTTGAAAATTAATAATATTGTGTGGCCACTGTTGCAAGATTATTTTGATGAAGTGTTAAATGTAATGTTTAAATGGCCCTACTGCAGTTAACTCGAGTATGCAGGCAACAACTAGTAAATAAATAACATTGAATGCACAACTCTATTATTGGGAATTCGTGTAAAAACAACAACAGGCACTAGAAAATTTATCATATTAGTAGGGACAGGGCGACTCGTAAATAAATAGCATCAGATATGATGAGCCTAATTCCGCCTAAATCGACACATGTCATTGCTCACCGGCCCCGGCGCGGCATATGGCGTGGTGATAGCGTGCGCGTGCGCAATTGCCCGCGCGCAACTGTCGCCCGCCATGATCGGGGTACGGCCGCTGCTCGTCGGGGTAACCAGACGTAAGGCCTAGTTCGGACTACACAAGTATTTAGTCGAGTGGTGAGTAATTTATTAACTAAAATACTCGTTACTGCCCAAAAAATCATTCGCACTACGGTCATGTACAAGTACAGAAGTGAAAAGTGTTTCGTAAGATGAACAGGCTGCAACGCAATGAAGTGAATACGTTGATAAGCTTATGGTAATGACTGTTTCAGAAGATGTCAATGAAGAAATTTTTTTGATAAAGAAATGGGTAAATAGTAATAGGCTATGAGTAAAAATAGATTAATAGAAGAGACGAACTAGGAGGTACGAATCGTCTTCTGAAGGAATTAGAAATGAAAGATACCAAAATATTATTCGATAGATTAACAATCTTTATCGACATTCTCATCCAAAAGTTAAACGACAATTTATCATGCTAATCGACTTGACTAAAATGATAGATTCAGCCTTTTTTACTCTAGCAACTAGTAAGCAGTAAATCGTGGTGGGGGCTTTATTCATTCTAAAAAAATAGATCAAAATTGATTGACTCGTATAAATCATTACTAAACTACTCGAGTAAATTTTTACTGTTCAGACATATTGAGCTATTAAATTACTCACTACTCGATTAAATTACTAGCCTTGTCCGTATTAGGCTTAAGTACTTCTACGTACAAAGATTAATGGACATTGATTATCATGTTTTCATTTTTTTGTTATAAAATGCTTGTTACTATAGTTTATTGCGATGATCCGACTAAATTTGCTTGTCAATGAACACAAAGTTATATGTCAAACATAATTACAGAAAAAATCTTTATAAGAGAGGTGGGGTAATCACAACCCTCAGTGATAGAAATGGAGGAGAAATGATGAAAGGAAGAAGAGGTTTTCCTGTTCAGTACGACAGGAATGAAGAGAATGCAACGCTGCTCACTCAACTAATAGCAATAAAGGTATATTACGGCTCCACACTTATTCTTTGTCGCTTCGAGCGCCATCTTGTAAAGATTTTGATCTGAAAACGATGAATATCATTCATCATTATCACTATATCAGCCCAGGACATACTGCATGGCATCTGCATTCACTGATGCCTGTGATGTGAATTAAGTCATTAGTCTACCTATTCATGGGTTGATCTATACTACACATTTCGATTCAGGATTGCCATAATGCTTTAGGGCCCTAGGTCCTTCGAGCATTGCCAAACAAACAAACATCGACGGATTTGGTTTCAGAAGCCCTTAATTAGTCGATCTGATTAGTTTGTTATTAAATATCTTTGATTTTTGAAAATTTGACATTTAACAATTTTATTATAGTATAGATTCAAAATAACAACTACCTATTTCGTAAGCCTGTATAATTCCCGTTAAGACCAATGTCACTGATTCTACGGCCAGGATCCATTCCTCCACGTGCCTTCCAAAACACTGAGCCATGGAAACGCAGGCGTATTGAACCCCAAATTTCCTGAAACAGAAGTGCGACTGTTTTCATTCATCATCATCATTATCATTATCAGCTCGTAGAAGTCCACTGAACAACAGCCCCCTCCTTAAAAAGTAGAGATTTGTCATAATCTCCACGTTTGATACTCGTCCTGGAAATCGCGGCAAATTTTGATTGATTAACAGAATAACGCTGTTGCCCATTATCCTGGTACACCGCTCAGCTGGTTCTCACAGCATCCACTAGAGGATATAGAGTGACGCTATTATTATGATGGCGCCACACGGCAACACGATTTCCATTATCCCTTTTGGATTTTATCAGATAGCCTGCACACTTTAGGTATACTTTTGTACTGATCGATTTTCTCCCTTTCCATTCTGAGATAAAGAGAAAATGTACATCTTCAGTTACGTATAGCGGGAGGTGTTGATGCAACGCGACTGCTTCTAATCCCCTTAATGGAAGAGGGTCTTTGGTGCAACACAGACACCTATGGACAGGGCGCGAGAAATATCTTTGAATATACACTTCTTTTAGGGAAATGATACAAAATTTTTTTCCTAAATGGCGTAAATGGAACGAAAAAAGACGTCAGCAATAATGGATCCCTTCCATTAGAGGTTGTATTCGTTTGGCATTCGGAAGGTCGTGTGCGTATTTGTTTCTTACCATATTATAGAAAACTACTGGATCGATTTCAATACAGTTTTTTTTTTGCTTGGAAAGAATCCGCAGTCTAAGATAAGACCGCCCAGCGCCGTAGTTATACATTTTTTAAATTTATAATATTGATGTGCTATAAAGAGGTCTGTAACTTTAAAAAAAAGTTTTTAGGTATCTTTTATAGTTACAGGACAACAAAACATAATTCTCACGATGAAGCTAGTTGCTAAACAGAATGGAGAATGAAGTTAGTCATAAAATAGAGTGAGATTAGCTTTTCGTACGAGTTTTGTACGAGTATATAATTATACTAGCTCTGAATTTAATTAATGAAAATTTTAATACTAATATCTTTAATACCACTTCTATTGAATTGAGCATGCTGTTTCGCATCCCGCGCGGAAAAATTATTCACAGATATTAATTTCGTAATTCAGTGAATGTTCTTCATATTTTTTTTTACAGAAAGATTCTTTTGATGAACAGAGTACTACGGATTCCAAAAAGTTTGAGAAAATCTTTCTAAGACCAAGAGTACTTTCACATTAATAAGTAAGTAATCACAAATGACCGCTCCATTGCTTCCGCTGTGCCTTTCAAGTGCTGTGGCCCCTGTTTTTATCTCTATGGCGCACCGCTGCGGAAAGAACGACTTGCAGGAATAAGTAGGAAGATTTTAGAATAAGACAGAAGCATTTTTATAGGGAAGCGCTCGAAAGGCCGAGGCACTGAGGAGTAGGTCATCCACACTGGATCTCAAAGCCCCTAATTATTAATAAGACGGTTGATGAAGACCACTGGAGAATTTCAGTAGGGATCTGATACGCTACGGTCCACTACCTACTTATGTCTTATAAATTACTACCTTTTGCTCGCGGCTCCGCCCGTCTGAATGTCGGTTTTCCGCTACATGGAAAATCCCGACACAATCATAGATTTATATAGAATCACTTTACTTGAGCTCTCGTACCTTACCGGCGGCTACTAAATCAGGGATCAAGCTGTACCTACACTACTAGACTGATTTTGATGAAACATACCGCACTAGACACAGAGACTGTCATTTCAGATAATGCAAAAGAACACATATGAGTTATAATAGTACAGACTAGTTAATTGTTAATAGATATGGTGGAGCGAATAAATGTTTAGACGCGCATAAATAAACGTACAGCCGTGACAACGAAACTTGAAACTATAAAGAATGAAAATGAAAAAGCACATTTATTTTGGACAAGCACAAAATAAAGTTAAGTAAAATTAACGAAACAAGAGAGAGAATAAAATATGCAAGATAAAAAAGAACACACACAACGTGGATAGGTTTACAATTATAATAACCTACCCCCCCTAGCCAAGTTGACATTCGACAATCGTTATCGCTAATAGAAACGAAAAACATGTATTGGAATGACACTTCTAAGCGCCAAGTCACACGTGACTTGTCGAATAGAAATGTCATTCCAATACATCTTTTTCGTTTCTATTAGCGATAACGATTGTCGAATGTCAACTTGGCTAGGGGGGCTAGTTATTCTATTACGCGCCTGTCCGAAAAGGTCCCACCTCATCTTGTTGCTGCAGCACCGGTGGGTTGAAACCCTGACTGATTCTGATGAGGCTCTTATTCACTCCAGTAATCCGAAACAAACTGCTTCCAGCTCCGTTAATGTTGTGCACCTATAGCAGGCCTGTGTTACTGAAGAAACGACTTAGAAATTTACGTAGTATTTAAAAAGTTAGTTTTCTTCACATATCTATCGTTAGTATAGTTTACAGAATCTTATTTTAACCCAGTAGGTACTGCCTGGCGTGTCCATACGGACACAAAATTATGATCTAAACAAAAACGTAATTACGGCTACCCTAAACATTTTTTAATATGGCAATTGTTTCTAAT
>WUAW01017333.1:8813-21722 GCA_017165845.1 Thaumetopoea pityocampa | reverse complement strand
AAAAATGAGAAAAAAGTAATTCGGGCATTACTGGGTTTAAACTCAGTCTAATGTTAGTATCCATCCCTAGTCTATATTCAACCCCATTACACACGTCACAGGCACGGACCTCCTCTGATCAGGAGGGGAATTAGGCTGTAGTGTACCATGATGGCCTAGGGCGGGTTGGTAGACTTCACACAACCATACAGGCATGCAGGTTTTCTCGAGAAGTTTTCCTTCTTCGTTAAGTACATTGATATAGACCTTACAAGAATTAGAAATAATGGGGATCGAACCTACGACCTTTCGATCGCAAGTCCAATATGGCAACAGACCACAAATGTAACTTAATATACTACATTTAAATCACATTCGTATTCAAATTCAATAATTATCATTACTCTGAAGATATTCACTGCTGAACGGAGAGGTAGCCTACTCATGTTGCGCTTTCCATTGCACGATCACCACTAAAAAACTTTCTATTAAAAGTCCACAATTAGTAGACCACATTAACTGGTTTTAAATAATAGTTTTAATTAATGATAAATGTTTATATAGCTAAAAACAGAATACAGTTTTTGATTGAATAAATATACGTGTAAAGATGTGAAATTTGTTTGTTTGTAAGTTTGTATGTCGCGGGGTAATCTCCAAACTAAAGATCCGATTCTAGAAATGCTTTCACCGGTAGGAAGTTACAGCATATTTATTATCATCATATTTATATCATGCGTATTAGTCGAGTTATTATAATTTTTTTGTCTAGCAAGTCGGAAAGCATAACGATTACGAAGAAATTATGCGCACACCCGGAAGGGATTTGGTGTACATAGGAAGTTCACGTGAGCGGAGCAGCGGGCAATAGCTAGTGTAGGATGATCTAACATTTTCTTTTTCACCCGTATGCATCGGTCATCGAGTTTGCGTTTGTTATGTGACTTACTTTTTGTCACTTTAAGTTATTAATCCCACCAGCTTAGGTCTGTAATAAAGGGTGACTCTTAAACTTAAATGCTAAACAAGCAGGCGCCGGGGCGCCGCCCTCGGCTCCGGATATGAGCGCCGATTTGAATGTTATTACTTCCTAGTCGCTAGTGTTTGCGTACTCCAAGAATATTGGACCCAATATTGCTGGATTAAAATCATTGCAAATGTTTGCTTTAGAATGCAGCACAATCTTGTTAGGTTTAACGCTGCATGAGGTACTTGCTGTTTAATAATAGACGCCGCCATAGTAATAGTGTTCATAAATTCTATCAAAATCTATTGCAATCTTCAAGACGTTTGCCAATTATGGCAAATCCCTCGTTTTTAAAGAGGAGGCCCATTTCCATCAGTGGCCTTACCTATTATATCAATTAACATATTTATTGTATATGTTTTTTACTCTAGATTTCATTTCATATACTTCAATATATCTGCAGTACCTAAAGGAGAGAACACAATGTTTTTGGTACTAAGTCTGTCATTGCATCTAAATATAGGTGCTAATTCTGTTGTTGTGTAGATTGAATCTCAGGATAAACCTTCTGCTTCTACTGGCCATCATGATGTACCTTTAAGTTGGTTCTCACAGCAAACACAGAAGGAGAAGGAGCGAACAGCGTGGTCAAAATGCCAGTAGGTACTACAAACACAGAAGGAGAAGGAGCGAACGGCGTGGTCAAAATGCCAGTACTACAAACCAAATCTCTATCATTAGTATTAGTAATAATTTTGCGGTAACGGAACTTAACTAAATTTAGTCTCTCCCTGTCTTTTTCTACTGTCAAACACCAAAACGAGTTAGCTACAATTTTGGTGCTGTCAATTTCGTTTAGACACGTCAAAATTACAACATTTAGACGCGACCTCGGAACATACGGACTAAAGATACGCAAAAAACGCAACATTTTTTGAACCGTTTAACAGAAACGTAGATTGGTACTCGCTAAAAATGTTTGCTATCTCATTTTGGTGTTTGGCATTAGAAAAAGATAGGGAGAGTTTAAATTTAGTTTGAGCTGTGTCACATGAGAATTGACCCATTATTTACGTGGCGCCGGCCTAATAATAGCGTCACTCCGTCTCCCCCTGTGGATGCTCTGAGAACCAGCCGTGGAATGCACCAGGATGATGGGCCGCAGCGTTGTCCTGTTATTCAACCAACATCTGTCGTGATCTCTAACATGCCTGACAAGCGTGAGGATTATGGCAATTTTTTAAGGAGGAGGCTTTAGTCTAGCAATGCATTTCCAAGAGATGATGGTGATTAATATTATTTTACAAGTGATTGGCGCAGTACCAGTGACTCCGTTTTTTCTGCCAATAAGTCTCGCGTTCGAATCCCAGTAGATGCAATCTTTGTGTGATGTGCACAAATATTTGTGTACGTGTATTTATCTATATATGTATTAATATAAGTATGTATATCGTTGCCTGTTACCAAGATAATTTATCTAGTCCAAGATAAATTAATCTAGTCTCAAATTAGAATCCCTCGTTCTAATTTGAGACTAGATTAATGTGTGTGAAAATCCAGAATATTATTATTATTAAAATTATCAAAGAATTAGACTGCGTCTTTCCAAACGTTTAAAAAAAATCCATCCATAAATAAATATTTTCTTAAAAATTCAAATTTTCCACACACACAAGTAGACCCGTTACCACAAATCATTTGAAATGTCGGTCAAGCGAAGAATGAACTCCATTATCCAAACTATCGTGATACACCAAATATGACGGCCAATTTAAAGAACGGTCACCAATTTAGAATCCGTAAATGGATAACATAAATGGTGGGTTTTCGAGTCGTCATTTCGCATTGAATGTAGTGTTGTTGTTAAAATGTCCCTACTACAAAATAAAAATTTTGTATCTACTTCGAAGAAAATAAATTTTATTTCGGTTATGAGCGACCGCTGTTTGATATACGTTCGGGTTCCGTCTTATTTAAATAGAATGATCAACTTTCAATGATGAAAAACTTAGAGGTTCTCTATAACAGTGTTGCCTGAAAGATAGTCTTGAACTTGCATGCAAGACTGGCGGAAAGATAGATACGATAACGAGTATAGAGATAGTCATCGCACTGGGCGAAGCCGCGGATTTCAGCTAGTTCTATATAAACACTGAACAGCCCTACTTTATCGCTTGATAAGAGCAGAAACTAGTTCGTGATTAGATCTCGAGAGGCTTGCGAGTCTCTTGCAGTATCTACATATGTGCAAGACTGGGTACGCAAGAACAATGCCGAGACTAAAGCCTGACTTACTGGTGCAACATCAAGTCTGTGACTCTCGGCTTGATCTTAAATGGTAACAGTGTTAAAACCTAATTTACTGGTGCTAGATCAAAACTGGGTGCCTCGCGTCAGTCTTGTATAGGCAACACAACTCTATAATAATATACTTTGACATTCAATTGGGATTTAAAAATTTAAAGATTGGCAACGTGCCAGTAAATTCCGGTAACGTATAAAAAAACTGCCAACGCATCAGTAAAAACCTAACCCATCAGTAAAAAACCAATGCATCATTAATAACTGAACGCATCAATAAAAACCCGCAACATATCATTCAAGGTTGGAAATATCATAGATTATTCCTTCGGTTTAGTAGATAAAAAATGCTTAAATTTTATCTTGTTTTCTTCTTCGTGGCGTTATTATACCCGGCTTCCATTGCCAGGGTCCGGCTTTTTACTGAATCTTGTCTTGCAAATTTTATTTTGTATTTGTTTACAATTGGTACAATGACATAACAGGAGTTTATTATATAAAGCAGGTCACGGTCACACAAGAATTTTACACACACACACATACACACACACACACACACACACACACACACGCACGCATGCACACGTACACACACACACACACACACACACAAACACACACACACACACATTCTGTTTCCTTTTTTGGTTGTAACCTGTACATGGCTTACGATCGAAAGGACGTAGGTTCGATTCCGGTCCCGTACTACTGAGCTAAATATAACTACTCGTTAATATGAGACTTCGCTACATAGTACCATGATTCCTCAACAGGTGGCGCAGCTTGAATGGCGACATTGATCTAGAACTTTGAATCATGCTAAACTTAATAGTCTTAGGAATTTCCGTCGAAAAACCCTCTGTCCTTCCACTACCAAAATTCTCTAAATTCTCTATAGTTTATGACGCTTTCATTATTCATTTCATTGGATACTGGCAGAGTTGTATCAAATTCGGCAAACGCAATGAACTAAGAAAGAAGAAGAAGGAAGTTTGAGAGCGACTTAGCGTATATACAACGTCCAGCATCAAGCGTCGGGGGGCAGTGGGAAGCCCCGCCAGACATAACACCCATCTGGTCGGAAGATCTTCTTTCTTCCGATACTGCCACTCCTGCCACACGTCGACCCTATAGCTGGTGACACCCCGCGGTAATTAACAATATCACCATTGATTATTCACTCATATCGCTAATACTGGTGATCCCTGCATCGAACATCAAGCAGCCTTACAAGAAGTTATACTACATCAACATCCTTCGCCCCCCCTCTTGTCACGACATCATGCCATCCATCCATCCCCAGTCCATATTCGTCCCCACTACAGGGGCACGTATCTCCTCTGATCAGAAGGGGATTAGGTCCTAGTCTACCACGCTGGCTTAGTGCGGGTTGGTAGATTTGACACACCCATGCAGGCATGCAGGCTTCCTCACGGAGTTTCCTTCTCATTAAGTATTATACATTGGTATCTAGAGTATAGACCGTATATGAATTAGAATTAAATGAGTGGTATGGGACCAGGATTGAACCTACGACCTCATTTTCACAAGCCGTGTCGGGCACCACACCACCAATGTATCATATCCAGCACGAAATTATATAATTAGGTATATAGAACTAATATTTTATTCCATTTAAAAAACTGAGGAAAACTTAAAAAAAAATATTTTAGTTCGTATATCACTTGATTTTAAATTATGCATTAACTTCTACTGGACCCTAAAAGCTCGAGAATATTTTGACATCTAATTCTCAAACACGATGACGGAGCACTCGATATATCATACAACTCGATCTGAACACCTTAAGTTAGGCCACGCCCCTTCTCTTTGAACCGAGCGCTGCGCTCTGATTGGTCGCAGCACCGGCGCAGGCGCATACGGAATAGGGCTGGTAACTTCACGAAAATGACCGCTGAAAAATAACCGCTCCAAACCTTATCGGTTTTCCATTTTAAATGAACGTAGACAAATGTTATAAAAAATATTATACATGGGGCTAAATTTTGATTCTAATATGAAATATTCTGATTTGATTTAAGAAAACAAAATATGAAAAAATAAAATGTTATTTTAATTTTAATATAGTACTGTGTACTAAGATGGTGTTATAAATATAAAGTAACATAATTTCTTATATTTGTAGTAGAATATGAAAGTCATGGTACAGTAATGGTTATATACCTGGCGTTGGGATTCAAAGACCTGGAGTTTTATCTCCATAAAAATAATCCTATGGATCTCCATGTTTCCAAAGACAGTGGTGGTAGCACAGATCGTGGAGACTTGCGTGTATAACCACAAATCCTAGAGACAAACCGTGCAATAACACCAGACCCTGACTTAAGTCATGATTATGCTAGGGTTACTGTGTGACGGCGGCATATTATAGCGTCACTCGATTTCTTTCCCTGGATGCTGTGAGAACCAGCTAAGGGATGTACCAGGGTAATGGACAGCAACATTCTCCTGTTAACGTCTCATCCCGTCTGTATTCGTCCCCACTACAGGGGCACGGACCTCCCCTGATCAGGAGGGGGATTAGGCCGTAGTCTACCGCGCTGGCCTAGTGCGGGTTGGTAGACTTCACACGCCCATGCGGACATGCAGGTTCCCTCACGAACTTTTCCTTCTCCGTTAAGTACATTGGTGTCTACAATATATGTACAATATCCTGTTATTCAATCAAAATCTACTGCAATCTTCAAGATGCCTGCCAAGCATGGGGATTATGGCAAACGAAATTTCAAGAAGTGGGTGCATATTCATTCAGCAGTGGACTTTCTCGGGCTGCTGCTACTGATGATGAATGATAGGGTCTTTTAAACAGTGTCGTTGGTAACCCTATCGGCGCGCCACAAAAATAAAGAGACTCGAAACAGTTTATCGGCGCACATATACATAAATTGTAAATATTTCGACGCTCAAAAATAATAATTTGTAATCCGTTTCGTGAGTAGATCTTTCAGCGGCGGGCCATTTGTGAAGATATTTTTGTAATGCTTTTAAAACATCATAAGTTATTGTTTGAGAGCAGCTTTTACTCATGTTTTGATATGCACGAATGTGTTTATTTGGATATAAACGATGTGATTTCTCTAACAATAAATTATATTGTGACTCCTATGAGTTGGGAGTCGTGGGGATTGTGTTTTGCAATTAAAAGATCGCAGGTTCGAATCTCGTTTGCTGATCGTAGGATATTTAGAGTTCACGTAACTATAGCCTACATTTCTGATACCGTACTCTCGGAAGAGAAATGAAAATTGCATGAGAAAAACTTTGCGGAGCTCGAACTCGTCCATAATACTAGATGCTTATGGATGATGAAGGTCATAGTAGATGTTCCAATCTCAAGATGATGATGTCCCGAAGCCCAAATATCACAGGAATCGCATCAGCATATCATTGTCCTCTCTTGCACATGGGCTGACTCTATTTTCAGACAACTTCTTTAACAGGAAGCTTTAACGCTCTAGCTTTGTCTGTGTCGTAAAGGTTTACAGGATGCTCTACAATTTTACGATCTGAGATCAAATTTCGGGGCAGGCTAGTCCAGCTGTCTTCCCCACCCGCAGGCTAGTTGCCTCGCCTACATGGTACGCCTTCGTTCCGGGGGTTTTTGACGACCTATTAGATACCGACAAGTTTCCTGAGCTTCGCGTGTTATTTACTACAGTCAGCGGCATATTTTCTATAGTCGGCTGCTCACTCAACTGAGTCCTCTGTCGTCCTCGACCTTAGAATCTCTTTATTCTTCCGGAATCCATTCATACAGTCGAGACAACACAAAAACTATTTCCGTTAACGGAATCTTTATTAGCGCGCGGTGAGCCACTTACGGTCGAACTCGGTAGCTAAAAATACTCGAGCGATGTGTTTGTGGAGCACTCGAGAGCGTGCATTGAGTGCTTATCGGACAACAGACGGCGCCAGCGGCCGCCCTTTGATCTGGCAGACGTGGGAATGAACGCGACGCGGATCCGTGCGCGTTTGAAATTCGGAAAGGTTTTCTGTATATACGAAACGATAAATAACCGATTGGCTGGCTTGATTACACGGCCACGAGCTTAAATCCTAGTAAAGCAAATTTTGTGCAATGATCTTTAGTGTTTGTACTAGTCCTGGATCATTATCGATATGTTTATAGTTAAGGTCAGGGAGTACTTAGTCTCTTAGCCTGTCCGGCGAATAGACTTCAGTAGGTACACGGGTAAGCGATCCCGGCCCCCCGAGCTACTACTGTCTCTTCCTATTGTACGAGATAGTAGTATCCTATACCTATCCTATAGTCCTTTTCCTAAATTCCATATTCAATACACATTTCCCACCTCATCCTCTTTCCTTTCCTCTTCACTAAGTCGTGGGAATGCAATGAGGAACTTTAACACGTTGAACCTTATAAAATGGCGGCGTCGTGGTTCGCCACCCGACATGTCTCGTTGTCCGTGAAGGCGAAATATGAACTGCTGATAGCCACTGCTACATTAAATGGTCGTAACATGTGGAAAGAAGTGGTCTCTGCCTACCCCAACGAGAAAGAGGCGTGACTGTATGTATGTATGTAGTATGTACTATGGTCTCTGCCTCCCCTTATGGGATATCGGCGTGAGTGTATGTATGTATTAGAGTTTATTATAGTTGCCTAGTACCCTAGATACAGGGAATTTTGGTTTAGGGCTAAATCAATTTGTATAAAGTGTCCAGATTTAATATTACTATTAAAATGAGTTAACATTATGTGACGAAATTTGTGTCATGGTTAAATAAAAAAAAAATATTGTTTTTATTTTCTGATTATCAACATCATCAACACCAACCTGTGCAACTCCACTGATGGGCACGGGCCACATCCTTAAAAAGAATAATTTGTCATAATCGTCACATTTGGCAAGTGTCTTAGAAATCGCAGTAGATTATGATTGACTAACAGTATAACGTTGCTGCCCGCTGCCCTGGTACGGGCGCCACGGGGAGTCATGGAGTGACGCTATTTGTATGTAGGTGTGTGTGTTTCTTCATTGTACTTATAGCTTTTAAACAACTAAACAGATTTATTTATCCATAATTAAGTTAGTATACTTACATTAATTACCTCAGGCAATGAATACTAGGTGACATATGAAAAAAAATGGTTTATTAACTTTCATTATCATCATCCCCAGTCCATATGATGATATGTACTGGGGATGATGATAATGAAAGTTAATAAACCATTTTTTAATAAACCAGTGGGGATGCCCACTACAGGGGCACGGACCTCCCCTGATCAGGAGGAGGATTAGACTGTAGTCTACCGCGCTGGCCTAGTGCGGATTGGTAGACTTCACACACCCATGCGAGCATGCAGGTTTCCTCATGAAGTTTTCCTTCTCCGTTAAGTATATTGGTGTATACATTGTATACCGTACATGAATTACAAATAATAACTCAGTGGTACGGGATCGGGATCGAACTTACGACTCTTCGATCGTAAGCCGTGTCTAAAACAACTTCAACACCAATGCACATATTAACTTTGTTTATTTATTAACTTTAGGTCATGCTAACGGTAGAAACCTCTAACGGTAAGTAGAATCTTGGTGAAAAGCCGGGATTAATAAAGGTACATAAAATTATATAGTTAAGATTAATGTTGAACGCATCTGGTAACGTGGGTGATGATGTTCAGACCTATATTGGCACAACTTGGGCAAAACGATGACGGGTCCTTGGAGTATTTTGTGATCGCAAGATACCTCCGAAGGGACAGCATTACCTAACCAGTTTGCGAACATTATTATCATTCTTAACTCGTGGTAGTACATTGCTGGATGTAGGCCTTTCCCCAGCCTCGCCACTTAGCCCGACCTTCGGCTGCACGCATCTAGTAGTTGCCAGTCACTTGCAAACAGATCGTCGATCCATCTATGTAGTCATAGAGCACGCGAGCTCTGCAGTACAGACCGCGTTTGGGCAAACGTAGTGTGGGACGCCTCCCGGCTGATTTCCAAAATGTACCTTAAAAGCTGAAAAGTCAGCATTATCAAACCAGTTGTTGGTCAGCCTTGACACGTACGTATAAGAGTTTACTTCAGGGAGATAAAGATGCTGAGATAGATGAACAACTCGCACGGTTTGATTATCTTCGCAACTTTTATTACGAGGCAGGCCGTGATGGGGCAAATAAAATTCAGGAGCAACGATTGTGACTTGGCCACGTTATGGGCTGATCGAGAGAATACCGTCGGTAGGAGATGATTGAAATAATTGTCTTTGAGACTCGATTGTAAAAAAATATTAGAAGAATGTTGTAAAGCAAGACATGAAAACTAATGCAGTCCTCTTTGAGGGTGTTGACGACCAGGAAGTGTGGTATAGATTGAGTATGAAGCAAATTCTGATAACATAAGTTGAGATAAAGTAACGCCAGGAATACAAACAAGACAAGAAAATTAGGAAATAATTGAATGAAACTTTGTAACCTATTACAATGACTAAACAAATCGGAAAGTAACCCGCTACTTAAGATATCAATTCGTTTTTTTTTATAACTAGTAGGTTACAATCCATTGTATAGATTGTTTCACAATAAAAGCATGTTGCCGTGGAAATTTAAAACTTTATCAAATGATAAATCTGACATTTCGATAGCGGCCATTGTGCTGCAACATCGGCCAATAGCGGCGTCCGCTTTGAATTCCGAATGTTTTCTTTTTCGAAATTTAACTGCCCATTGTTTTCGGTCAGTATCTTTTTTAACGATCTACATAATAACTTTTGTTTTGTTATTGTTGAGGTTAAAATTTTCGATATATATGAATGAATTATATTAAATTTTATATATGTACGTCTAGTAGTTTTGGTTTTCTAAAAACTATCCTGATATTAAGCGATCGTGGCAGATAGAATGAGTCTCTGCCTACCCCAATGGGAAAGAGGCGTGACTGTATGTATTATATGTATGTATGTAGTATGTAGTATGTACTATAGTCTCTGCCTACCCTTATGGGATATCCGCGTGAGTCTATGTATGTATTCTGACTCATTTTGCATCATGTTCTAATTACTCGTATGTATAGAATTTCATTATGTCGATTCAATAATTTGGATGTGACTAAATTACAAACGTCTAAATTTTTTGTCATTCACGTTTAGTAAGAAATCAAAAATATTTATTTGTAAACATGGGTTAGGTATATTCTGTGATTTTGTAAGTTAGTTATGTATCACTATTTTGCTTAACTGATCTATCTACCACGTTAATAATACAAAGATTGCCTTAGCTATATGGGTTGCAAAGGCGATCAGACTGCGTATTAATAATGAAAGGTGATAGAATTTCTCCTTCCTCGGCAGGTATAAAACTCAATAGGTATCAAACCAATGAAATTAAGAACTTAGTTACGCACTATTCCGACTTAAATCGGGATCTATTTTGGCTGGATGGATACCTATTGTGGTCTGACGTCATTTTCATAGCTCCAAAATGGCTCGCAGCTACTATAGTGTCATTCAGATCAGGCGGCACCTTCGTTTTGCGCGCCTACTGAAATACAGAAAAATTCAGGTCTAATCTAGATGTTAGAAAGGTAATCTAATCCCTAACCGTGATGACCTATGTTACTATACTTATGGTCTCCTAGTAAAATACGTAACTTCTATACTGTTGATTAACCGACAGGTTCAAGGGAGTATGCTACTCTCTCTCTCTCTCAGGGGGCGTCCATTAATCGCGTGATTTTTTTAGCAACTTTTTTATAATTCGCTAATAATACTACGACTGATTTACATATATAGTGGCAGTGGCAGTGTTTCTGATTTCTTTGTCAATGAGTCCCGGGTTCGAAACTCGGTAGGGAAAACTTTGTGTGATGAACACACATGTTTATATCCCAGTCAATGACGTATTTTTGTGTATTGTATTAGTATATATCTAAGTATGTACATCGTTGTCTAGTATCCAAGATATAGGGAATCCTAGTTTGGGACTAAACCAATGTGTGTGTAAGTGTTCAGAATATTATATATGACTAGCTGTTACCTGCGGCTTCGCTTGCGTAATTCGTCTTATTAATAGTTTACTTTTAATTGCCTTAGTACCTCTTTGTAAACGACCTTTACGGTCTTCAATTTTGGGACAAAAATTACTAAGATAATTCACTATTTTGGGGGTAAAATTTTGAAAAACGCCGATACACGTGTACCCTTATTTCTAACCAGAAACAGGTATACGAATTTTGGTGCTTCTTCGCTCAAAACTGACGAACTTCCCATATAAACTTACAACCCCTGATTCACCGTCATAGCGATAAAATTTTGAAAAACGCCGATATTCGGATATATTTATTTATAACTAGAAGTGCGTATATTATTTTCATGCTTCTTATTTTGAAAATAACGGACTTCCATGCAACCGTTCATCCCTTACCTCTTTAGGGCTGACATTTCAATAAATCCTTTTTTAGCGGATGCTTACAACATAAAAGGCATCAATTGCTAAAATTTCAAGTTTGTAGTCCCAGCGGTTCGGGATCTGCGTTGATGAATTAGTCAGTCAGTCAGGACCAGTAATGATATATTATACTCATATAATAATAAATCACTTTATGACTATTCTTGGGTCTATTCACTGATTTTGCATCACGCCTTCTGCAATAAAAAATCAACTGATTCTGACCATTATCGAGAGTAGTACAATTTAATGTGGTCCAAATTAGGACTTTCGGTTCGTTGGATGTTATCGAAATTAGCCATCACACTGAAAATAGTTCTAATTTTGAGTAAAAAAAAACGTATTGTGTCGAAGGCTAAAAGCTTTTTATGCCTATTCACCCTCGGAGAGGAAATGCGGGGTAATTTTAAATTTGACGGTACAGTCGGACCAAGATACTAATGCACGATTAGCTCAATAGTTTAATTGGTGAGCATTGCCTTAATTTGTCTTATTGGTGCTGATTCTGTTGTAACAGAACTTAACCAAATTTAGTCCCACCCTATTTTTTTTTAATGCCAAACGCTAAAACGAGATAGCTATAATTTTGGTGCTGTCCGTTTCGTTTACACACGTTAAAATTAAAAGATTTAGACGCAATTTCGGAACACACGGACTAAAGATACGCAAAAACACAATAACTTGTGTCTCATTGCCCGCGGAGGCGAAATGTGTGCTGCGTATAGTCACTTCGTTACATCAAACGATCGTAGCAGGTGGAAGGAAGTGGTCTCTGCCTACCCCAATGGGAAAGATGCGTGACTGTATGTATGTATGTAGCATGTACTATGGTCTCTGCCTACCCTTATGGGATCTCGGCGTGAGTGTATGTATGTATGCATGTATAGCATTTTATAAATTTATTTGAGTACTTCCAAATATCGGAGACTAAAATTTTTTTTTGTTAAATTTAGTCGCTTGGATACGAGTGGGCGGTACTTTTATAACGGCACCACCCTACTCGGATCCGAATGATAGGCTCGTGAATGTGTTAAAGAGAAAGCTCATATCAAGCAAATAGAGCCTAGAGCATAGACGAAGGATAGCCAGCCTATCGGGATTCTATAGGATTCATTTTGGAGAGTGTACACAGGTATTACACGGTATAGTTCCTCCAACTCCCTTCCATCATCGGACGACTAGACGTACAGCGGGTTATCATCCCTACCTGGTTGATGTTCCGACCATC
>WUAW01017324.1:8189-23547 GCA_017165845.1 Thaumetopoea pityocampa | reverse complement strand
GATTAGAGCTCACATAGCCAGGTCATGTACTAATTATTACATTAATATACACACCCTTTTTATGAGTGGACAATGCCTAACGCACATTTCCGCACCGAGATCACGGTTGAAATAATTATACAGGGCTTGCGCCTATTAAAAATAATACGGCGTCCTTCGACCGGCCCGTTTGCCCAACCACGGGAGTGACATAAACATTACAATGCTACGTTTCTTAGCAGCAACTACACAAAAACTGGAAGTGCAAGTTCTCCAAAACATGAAGTATATTTAAGAGTAACAGTGGATCTCAAGTCACAGGTTTCTCAGTATGTGGACCACGGTACAATTTTAGTTACGAGATTTCATAAATTGTATTTATATTTTCCGTTTACACCCGACATAGGGTCAGAATTGTTCCTTAGTTTACACTAAGTTAAGTCTGTGTTTAGACACAGATGAGATTTTTGTCTTGCAACGTGTTAAGCGGGTACAAAAATTTATACTAATATTATGGGAACTGAGAATTAGTTGACTTTTGGTTCAAACAAAAGAGGAAAGAATACTACCATCACACTACAACATTATTCTTCATCACAGCATTATCCAACAGCTAACGTCTACTGTAACTGCAATGGATATATCTAATCTATAACAACCCTGTGTTCCCCAGAAATCCCTAAGATGACTTCTGTAACTGTAACAGCATTCGAGTCGCACAAGAACTAAGTATAAACACTAATAATAAATTTTAGTGCATATACCTCATCATTGCCTCCGGGTAAAACTAGATCATAGTTGATAGAGCCAGGCTTGATGGAGTCAATCAGATCTATCACCACCTTGCCGTCAGCTAGGACCTCGTCCTGGAGAAACACACAAAAATAATATATTTTTATAAGATTAATTAATTACCGCTTTCGCCCAAGCCCGCGGTGTACTAGTCGGAAATGCTTATAACCCCTTTATCACAAAAACTAGGTTAAACCTTAGTGCTAGGTTTGACAGACCTAAATCAGAAAAAATGCTTTTAATCCACTAAACATCTGTATTACAAAATTCGGCCTAACGGCCGAGTTTTGTAATACAGATGTCAAAGTTTATCAAAATAAATTATATTGATATGTCAACTGAAACAATTACAAAATAACAATAATGTTTATTATATAAGATATTTCATAGATATAGGGTAAGGCTTTCTCTCATAAACCAAATTTAAAAAGTGCTTGGACAATATTTGAGGCAATTTCAATATTTGAATATAATTTGACAACATTTGAGCATTCTCGTTACCGAGGTTACTTTCATCATTATTAAACAACTAAATTTCAGTCGCTTCCTCCATAAAAGGGGGATATAAAAAATCCTGGCAATAAAAACAAACTACTAAGCAAACAGCATCGGATAGAAAAAAACACAAGTGAAGGTTACCTGGAAGCTTCTGATGGAGGATGTCTTGCCGGCGCTGTGCAACTTGTTGTTGACCCATTGTACGATCTCCTTTTCGATGATGGGGTTGCCGGTGTTGGCCAGGCGCGTCAGCACGGACAGCGTGTACGCGCGCATCAGCTGCCAGATCAGGGCTGGGAACGAAAATATGGGCACCGTCATCATAATTATCAGGCTAATAACATAAAACTATATATAAAAAAATTGATTGTATAAAAATTATTTTTGTCCATGAACCATAGAGGAAACAAAAAATTCAAACATAAAATCTAGCCAGAGGTTCCCACACTTATTTTTCTCATAGACCACTTTCAAAATTTAGATGGTTCCGATGGACCCCCTGCAGCTACTTTTCTATCATATTCCCAAAACTCGACAAAAAAAAGGAAATTTGCGTACGCCAACGTAGACCCCCGTCGAGTTTTCAGTGGACCCCTGGGGGTCCACCTGGACCACTTTGGGAACTAAGGATATAGGCTATATTTCTTCAGACTTCACCTAACCTATGTTACTCAAAATAATACGAAGCTTTTAACGATACATATCTAAACAGGTTAAAACATGTACAAGTTATGTGTGGAATTTAAAAAATGACAAAATTTTAAGTNCACTTTGGGAACTAAGGATATAGGCTATATTTCTTCAGACTTCACCTAACCTATGTTACTCAAAATAATACAAAGCTTTTAACGATACATATCTAAACAGGTTAAAACATGTACAAGTTATGTGTGGAATTTAAAAAATGACAAAATTTTAAGTGGGGGGGGGGAGGGGGGAGAGTTAATCTTGTTACATAGATAAAGCACACCAATAATGAATACAGTTCATTACAAAATATTTTGAATATAAAGTGAACACAGAATGACCTTATCGTAATCTTTTCCAAATAACCTTTACTTTTATTGTAGTCTTGATTCATGGATACTGTGTCCAGAAATGGAATGCGTTATNATCCTTAGTTCCCAAAGTGGTCCAGGTGGACCCCCAGGGGTCCACGGGAGACTCGACGGGGGTCTACGTGGGCGTACACAAATTTCCATAGTTAGATCTACACATTTTTTGTCGAGTTTTGGGAATATGGTAGAAATGTAGCTGCAGGAGGTCGAAACCAGCTAAATTTTGAAAGTGGTCTATAAGAAAAAAAGTCTAGGAACCTCTGATTTAGATGGACAGAATTGTACGAAAGTTGTAAAAAGGAGAAGAGAATGAAATTTCATTTTAACTTTCACTATATCTAGGACTTACTTATCATACTAATAAAACTACTATATCTAGGTCTTTGTTGGGAACTACGGCGATGATGTCAGACGTAAGTCTGTCATCTTAATCGGCCAGCACAACCACATCTGCAATAATAGCAGTATATATTGATCCCGAATATAGGAGCACGGACCCCCCTGAACAGCAGGGGGACTAGGCCGTAGTCTTCTACGCTGGCCTAGTGTGGAGTGGTAGACTTAACATACCCATACAGGCAAGCAGGTTTGCTCACGAAGTTTTCCTTAGTAAATTGGTGTCTACAATATAGACCACACATGAATTAGAAATCAATGGTACGGGACCGGGATTGAACCCGCGACCTTTCGACCACCAATTTACTTGTACCCTAATTTAATTCAGTACAATCTAAATCACATTTATGGATAGAATCGTGTCCCGACTCGTGCTAAGCACGGTCCACCGTATTAAACGAACGGTCGGGGACGCACCCAGCGTGAGCGTGGCGTTGCCCTCGTTGATGTCCGCGCCGGCGATGCCCACGAGCGAGAACCCCAGCTGGCGGCCGAGCTCCACGGCGTAGTTGCAGTTCTCCAGCCTCTCCATGAATTTACGCAGCTTCGTGAACTGCCGGTGCACCTGCACAAGACACAGAAAGCTAGCAATGCAAATTTCGCGCATGAATACTTTAATGGGTTAACCAATCGTGTGCAAGCGCGCATTAGGAAACACCTCCCGCCCACTTCACTGGACGTCTTACATCTAAAAATCGCCTTCTCGCCGCCAAGGTCTTGCTCAACTTTCGTGCCATCTATACGTATTGTAGATGCATTGCTGCTCCTGAGCACTCAGTTGTGTTGGGGGTTACACCTTACCGAGTACAGAGCACCAAACCTGTTTACTTCAAGCTCCTTCATCAGAACCATTGGTACATTTGTAGCATATGCCCACGAGTCAAGTTTTAATTATGTTATAGAACATTAACTCTATAAATATATAACATATTCTGGACATAAATATATTAAATCATTCTCGATATCATTTTAAACCCAATTCCAATCTAAATGTGTACAATTGTTATTTATTAAAAATATTATTATAGATATTTTTATTACAATTTAATTGTTTCTATCATTTCTTTTTAAGTTCCACTAACCAAGTGACACTGTTACCGAAATATTGATTACAAAAGCATAAAATATCTTGCTTTATTAGTACTGAAATTGTAATTGATTTGCAGTAATTAATTATTTGCAGTGTCAGACTGCATGCAGATTAATGTGGGCGGTGCGTACCTTTTTCCAGTTGACGATTCCTGGCTTGATAATGTCGTACAGTTGGAAGATGACGAGTCCGTCGGTCAGGTCCGAGTACAGCCAGTTGACGTGGGGCGCCACGCCCATGGAGTTCATCCAATTGCGGTACGCTATAATCACAAGACAGAACATATGACAGGACCAGACGAACGAACAAACTGTTACTCTTACGATTTTTATCAAGCTCTATACAATACATACACATACTAACTTATTCAAAACATCGAGTTATGTTTATCCTAGAAATACGAGATTTCAGGTAGAACTGTTTTACCCAGTGTACGAAGGAAGAAAATGTATATGACAAACTATTGTATTATGTGTGGTAGAATATATATTGAAGTTCCTACAGACATGAGAGAACTACCAGCTAACAGGCTCCGCAAAAAGCTCAAAAATTGACTTATTGTAAACGGTTTTTATAGCATTTCAGATCTTTTTCGATAATAAAGAATTACGTAAGTGTTCAAGCTCATACGTGGTATGAGTTTTAATTCTGCCAGTTAGCAGTAGCATTGACAATTAAAAAGTAATATATATTCAGTTGTTTGTAAAATATCATGAATTTTAAGAGTGCCAGGTGTGTAAGATTTTTTTTGTTAAGTACTTATCGGCAATATAGTCCCTTAAATGATCGCATGAGTGTAGAATTCATCAACAACTAATTTATGAAATCTCTTTTTAAACATTTCGATGTATATGAATCAAAATTGGAAAGGATAACGATTTCTATCCTCACTATAAAATAATTTAAATTTTGGTAAATTTATTTATTCTTTATTGTACACAAACAGATAAACACATTTGCAAATAAAGAAAAAAGATGTACAAAGGCAAGAACTTAACTCAAAAATTGAGTTTTCTTCCAGCAAACCTTACAGTGTGAAAATATTTGAGATTAGAAGGAGGATAGGATCTGCTGTACTAGGTACAGAAGCATACATAGACATACATATATACAAATACCAAAAATATATATTTTTTTACCTATATCAATTTTTGCATGGCAACATTGTAGTAAAACCGACTATCCGACACTCACGTTTATGCCCAATACAAAATTAACGATTTGGATTCGGTACTATTGTGTGCACTGCAATCACAAAGGAATAGAAGATAGTGCAGGTGTTTTACTAGCAGAAAAACCCCCCAATGGAGGCCTAAAAGTAGCTGACAGCATGGAAATATTACCTACACAATCTGAATCTACTGTAATGTCAAGGATGCTGCTCAGCTTTGAGATTGTATTAAATACCATTATTATTCTCTACCTACCACTCCAATTTTTAATCAGAGGAGTCAGCCCCTTATGCCACCTATACGACTTGCGGAATTTTTGCAATAAGTCTTGGGATTTTTTTAGTGAAAAAAAAATTATCTATTTAATATCCAACCACAGTAAGCATTGCTTAGGGAGCGTCCATTAATCACGTGAAGCTCAAAAGGGAGAAGTAGTTCGGACAAAATCACGAAATGTCACAGGGGGGGAGGGTGTAGTGAGATATCACGTGTATTTTGTTGAGCGCGCCATTTCTTAACTGAAAAACAGCGCGTGATTTTAATTCTTTGTACCAAAAAATACGCGTGATTTTGGGTAGGGTAGGGGAGGTTAATCTAAAACCTCACCACATATCACTAGGGGGGTGAGGGGGTTCAAAAAGTTGTTCAAAAACATCACGTGATTAATAGATGCCCTCTTAATCGATTGAACGACTCAAACGCCAAGTACTATCTCGGCTACCACCACCTCTAACGACGACAGGTAACAGGCACTAACTCTTTTCCTCCCTGGTCTCGTCCAGTTGGTGGTACTCCTCGGTGTCGGCGTTGCGCTGCAGGCCGGGGTGCTGGTTGAACAGGTTGGCAACGAACGCCAAGTTGAGCTTGTACACGCCCCCCACCACGTCGGCGGGCGTCACGAAGGCGCGGCACCTCAGCTTGGCGGCCTGTTGTAACATGAGCTCGGCGCGACGGAGCATGTCGTTTTCCTGCGGGACGAGACTTAAATCATCTTTCAATATCATTCCATCGTTATTAGCCAATGGAAGGTTACTACCGGATATGGCCTCCTTTATAAAAGGGAGTCTTAATCTCCACACTTGGCAAGCATTTTAGTAGATCGCAATAGATATTGTATGAATCGCAGGGTAACACTATTTTCCTTCTGCATCATCCCGGTGCATCCCTTATCTCGTTCTCACAACATCCACAGGAAGAGATGTAGTGATAATTTTATTAAATCGCCACCACACTGCAATTCATCAAAACATCTTTACTAAAGTGAAAGCTTTATTAAAGTAAACAGAGGAATGGAAATTACTAGGAACAAACAATAAAAAAATAAATGTTATGGTGGTTCATTTGAGGTTGTTCATTTTAAATCCTAAACCTGTGTCTACATCCACGTGAATAATAAAGTCTTAAAATATTGTTTAAATCCATTTTTTTTTTAATAAATATTATTATTATATGAGAGGGGCCTTGAGCATTCTCTAAAAAAAAGTGGTTGGGCCCAAAGGCACGTTTGTACAACATAAATAAGGTGTAATTTCGTCAATAGTTTCAATAGTTTTATAGTTAAATCCAATTAGAGAATCAAAAATAGTTTTAGTTCTTATTAGATTATTTTCAAATATAAAATATGTCGATGACGAAATGATATTAAAATAAATTTTAAAACGTTCCTTTTTTAGGTTTTGAATTTAGTCTAACCCTTGTGATTTAGAAACGTCTATGAACTGCATTTTTAATACAACAATTGCACTAAATGCATTTTAGAGGTTTCACAAAATTATGCAAAATTACCCTTTAAATTCAAAACCTAAAGAAAATTTTTCAAAAAAAAGATACAGATAAAAGATATTGATACTTGACAGTCGATATTTATTTGTATACGTAAGTATGTGTAAACAAACTGGTGGAATCGCGACCCCTAGCCCCAAACATGATGTGGTTACCCGAACTAGTTGGGCCAATGTCCCTATCATGAATGTGGATAATTAAAAGATGCAGAGTCACAGATACTCGATGTGGCGACCGTTAGACGGTTAGGTTTATGTCCAACACTGGACGTCAGTGGGCTGACATGACAATGATGACTAGGTAACATTAATTAGACCCAATGCTGACTTTTCAATGTCAAGTATAAACTTTTTTGTACAAACAGAAAACTATATTATATTCACGTATTATAATGTATATATATTTTACGATTAAAATTATATTATTTGTAAAGTATGTTCATATTCTGTTGTTTTATATGATTGCGCCTCTATTCTAATCTCAGCATCACTCAAAGGCAGACCGGATGCCCCAAACGTTAAGTCTGCCTTTAAACATCGTGTATATGTATAGTTTAAATACCGTGTAAATTATTCTGAAGTTGAAATAATAAAAAAGTATCCATAGGTATGGTTGTAATTTTGGTGCCGTACCCTGAGCGCGTCTAACGTGACGTCGGCGTCTGTGGGCGCAATCTGCTTCAGCAGGTACGAGTAGATCTCCGAGTCGGCGACGTCCTGCTGGAAGTTGGTGCAGCGCCTCGTGACGCCGGCGCTCTGCAGCTGGTGGTTCACCCATCGCAGCAGGATCGCTTCGGGAGACAGAGCCAGCAGGTCCTCGATACGCTCCTGAGAATATACAAACAATTCATAACAATTTCACGTCTGATCGGCACAATGGTAGTGACCTTGTTTTCCGAGCCAACTGGTCACGGATTCGAATCCGGATAGGGGAAAATTTCGTGTGATCAACATATACTTTTGTACAGGAGTCATGGACGTTATTTAGGTATGTATTAGCAAATATATCGTTGTCTAATACCCAAGATACAGAGAATCCTAATTTTGTTTCAAAATATAATTTGAAGGTATACAGTATAGAAATAAATAAAGAGGTCACTGAAAGTAAGCAACCGCAAAATTTGTTTTAAAAGTTTAGTTATAAATCGTCAAACCCATGGACCACCACTTACATTTTGATGCAAGTAAAGCTGCGGGGCGGGTATCAGCTAATTACAGATAATACATTGTTGCTAGACGCTCGACAGATGTAAAACATATGGAAGTGCTGAATCAGGTCTATAAATCAATGACAGCGGCCAGTCCCAAGGATCGTTTAGTTAGGCAGAGACCACAGTTTTCCACATACTACGATCCTGACACACCTCGCTCGCCTTATCCATATCCATACGTCTTTTCATAAACTTTCGTTGATTTAGGGTGCTACGAACTTGACCTTTTTGAAACAAGTTATTGATTTGAACAAGGTAAATTTTTCCTGGGCGCCCTCTTCCGACACTTCCACTCACATTTGCCCGGTATATTCGTTTCGTTAATCGAATCTCACTCATTCTTTCTAAATGACCAAACCATTGGAGCATTCCTTCCTCGACCCTTATCACCACATCATACATTCGTAATCACATCATCATAAATTCATAATGGCTTTGACATTAGACTATAATTACCTGGTCATTAAGCAGTTCCGTGAGGCCAGGACAGTGTTCGAGTGTGATCTGGTTGAAGAGACCAATACGGATGATTTGCCACAGCAGACCGAGCACCAAGTGTGGTTTGCCTGAAATATGGTACATAATTAATTAGAATACTGTAAATAGTTGGATCCCTGATACCACGAAAAATACGATTGACAGTATACCATAAATATACCACATCTTTTACCATTTGTGATAGCCTTTTTCACCTATATACTGACACCGTTTACAACCCGTGTTGAGCAAATAAGGGGGTGTTTATAAGAAATCATTTATTGACACAACACATCACTTTTTCCTTTGTGAAATTACTGAAATTAATGGCATATCTATTTCCCTGCTAAATTTCAAATCAATGGGCTCAGCGGTTGAGGAGTGACAATTTAACAAACAGATAAACCGACAGAGACATGCAAACTTTTGCTTTTATTACATTAGTGTGGATTATTATTTATTCAGTACATGATGGTCTAGTGGTGCCATACACGTCTTGCTATCAAAAGGTCGTGAGTTCGATCCCGGTCCCATACCGCTGAGTTATTTCCAATTCATGTACAGTCTACATTGTAGATACCAATGTACTTAACGGAAACTTCTAAAATTTCATGAGGGAACCTGCGTGCCTGCATGGATATGTGAAGTCTACTAACCCACACTCGACCCACGTGGTAGACTACGACCTAATCCACCTCCTGATTAAGAGAAGTCCGTACTCCTGTAGTGGGGACTAATATGGACTGGTGATGATGATGACGATATTTTATTTAAAAACTTTATAAATATCGCCAGTTAATTTTAATCCTTAGGTATTTTCCATCATTCAATTTTAAATTAATGTCTAGTCATAATAAGAAACGAATAACAATATTTGCCAGAAAGTGGGTAGCATAGTGCGTCTGTAAGTTTAGGTGAGAATTACCTTTGGCTAGATCATGTGCGTCAATGTTAACGATGTTACAGCCGATGGCCTGCGAGGAGACGAGCGCGAGCGTCAGGTTCTCGTGCTTGGTGTACAGCGTCAGGTTCTTCTTGTTGATCGCGCGCTCGTCTATCGTGTCTGGGCACGAGTGATTTATAACTTTGCTGAAACACAAAATATGTTCTCGTCACTACTTTTGTCTGCGAGATGAAGATAATGCTTTTTAAACTCAAAGATTACCCCACTGCTTCATACTCTGAAGGTGGAATACTCTGAGTGAAAAAAATATTTATACTTCGTGCTATTTTGTGTCATAAATCAAGCTGTATTTTAAATAAACATGTGCTTCAGATACAATAAGGATTTCGAGTTTTTGGCTCAGTGGGGCATTGTTCTATATTTGCAAGCCGATTGAAATGATATTTGAAATGATGCTTATAAGTCTACATCTATTTAACATAACTAATAATATTATTCCAATTTATGTTCCTGTAAAATATCAGAGATCTTAATAATTTCTAGCAGTTCTTGTATAGTGAATCGGAAAGCTTAATAACGAATATGGTCTGATTTGAGTTGTAATAGTGAATGTTTCCCGAACATCTGTGATATGGAAACATCTCCATAAAAGTTCTGTTATATCATTTTTGTACTGGTTCATTAAGACTACGGTTGTATCTATTTTTATTATACTTTTAGCGCAGATTTTAGTTTAAATTAAGACCCCAAGACACCAACAAGCCTCTGCACTAAGTTTGGGGGTTTCAGAACTGACCAGCCATCTAAACTCTTTGCACAATTTAAGCCTACCTAGAATTAAACAAAACTACAACTTTATTAAACCAATTAACTATTAATATTATGATCAAGAGAATGGGATCACGGAGGTAAGAGACGGATGAGAAGCCCTGAGCATCTATACAAGCAATCCCCACGACGATGGCACGAGCCTGGAATAGCTGATGGTGCAGGGAACAAGCCTAAAACTCCCCCAGACAAGTGCTAAGATATGCGAGGCGCGGAGTGTAGGTAAAGGTCATCCACTTTAGACCCCAAAGCCCGATGTGTCCATGAAAGACACCGCAGTTTTTTAAAATAGTAGTCACTATCGGTAATTGCAATAGTTCTATGTAGAGTTTTATTTACCTTAAAAATATATATATTTATCATGTAATTGTAATATATGTGGGTAGTTCGTAAGTTTGTACATTAGAACATGAAAATGTCTACCCTCTCACTTGCCAATTAGACGTTGTAACGTACTACGGTGTTTTTGTTGTGCTCCGTGAATATAGGAAGATTCCCCTGATATCGACATACGTATCAGTAATAAGTAAAATTTTTTTAACTTAGTCTTAGCAAGTTCTCTTCGCGGTTTCACCCACTAACACTACATTTATTGTCTAAATCCCGCAAAAACGTTGTCTCGAAACAGGAAATCGCCTGTAACTGTCCGAGTACATATATACATACAAACATTCACACCTGTCCGTTACCAGACTGACGCGTGAATAAAGGACAAAATAACAAACACACTGCATGCCATATAATGCTTTGATGCATGCGTTGTATTTGATAGTGCCAATTATCACCGATCACAAGAATTACTCACCACAATATAAGACCGTCTTTGAGCTTTTCGTAGAGCTGTTTGCCCTCAGGGTCAATAGGCAGCAAGTGTTTCAAGTCCGGATCGTGCTCCAGGTTGCTGTTGATCCAGCCGGAGAAAGCCATCTGCTCCTCCAGCCTTACGGAGTGGGTAGTGCCTGAAACAATTCCAGGTATTGTTAAGTTCATGAAATGGATTTATTTGCTTGGATGTACGTGCAGGTAAATAAAATTTTAGGTTACCGTTTCTCTTCGTTATTGTCTCATCATTCCCAGTCCATATTCGACCCCGCTAGAAGGGCACGGACTTCCCCTAATCAGGAAGGGGATTATGGTGAATTCTATAGTTCACCACGCTGGCCTAATGGAATGAGAATCACGGCCCCCGGCCTGACCCCTCTCATTCTGAAACGAGTCCCTCGCCCTGTAGTGGACAGTAGGTGGGTTGGGAACGTAGATTAATAATGTTATATAAAAACTTGAGATTTGTTGTTTGGATCAAGTATCATAGTAATAATGCCCATCTCAAACCATTACACGATCAATTCATGTCTTTCAACGAGTTTTGCGAAAACTAATTCATCGAGATAAATATCAAGTTATCCTGTGATAAAAAAAATCCATTGCGATTTCGAAGTTGCAAGCATGGAGACTATAACAAATCCACCCTACGATAATGATAATAACACCAATAATGGCGCCGCCCTAAGACGGTGGGGAAGAGTAGTCTTGGGAGTGAACGATATAAGCCGAGATCGAAAAAAAATATTTTTAAAAGAGCATCCATTGTCTGGTCTGATCGTGTTCATGATTAACCTCTTATGCACGACGCGCCACTATAGTGGCTTTCGCGGATGTCATCCTTCCGAACGACGTACCACTATAGTGGTTCACTCTAGTACCTCACTCGCTCACCATTTCAATTAAACGATCGTTATAGCATTGTTCAATAATAACATTGTTCGTCACACATTGTAGGTTATACCATTTACACGTAATTCTCGTTGAACCGCACAGAGAAACAGCCGCGCGACGTTCAGCCGCGCCCAAGAGGTTACTTTTGGTGTAGGTTTAGGATTCAATATTCTATGTGAATGCGGTATATCTGAAGATACACTTACCGTCGCTGGATGCTTCGCTCATTCCGCCCAAGTGCTCAAGGTTCTCCTTTTTACTAACAGCCTGCTTGAATGTGCTGGACACCTGAAAATATTAGATATCAAGACAATTACAATTTTTGCATTAACTACGCTTGTGTGGTATAACGGTGGATGATGGATCTTTTGGAAATCATAATTTGAATGTGACAGTATCTTGAGACAACGTGATGCAAGATACAGAAGTCAGAGAAAGAGAGATGAGACCCTTGTAACTAAAGTCGCAAACATTAACGGAAGACACAATAACTGTCCTAAGATACCAGAACATAAGATACCACTAAACGGTATAATAATTGTAATCATGATCATATCAGTCCACAGACGTCCACTATTGGACACAGGCCTGCTCTAATGAAAACGACACCGAGCGGCTGTGATCCGCTTGCATCCACCGAATGTTCTCGACCATATTTTGGCCATCGGCTCACCCAATAAGTGTCAAGCTACACCACGTTTTGGAATCGCAACTCCAGCACTTTAATGCCAACGTCCACGTGTTGTGGGAATGTGCTTCAACCACAACCGCTTCAGCCGTAATAAACTAACTACTAGCGGTAATAACTACAATTATCTAGTAGATAATTATTACAAAATAAAATACACTTTTATAGAAAAATTCCCTTTGGAAGACGTGGTCAAGTAGTGCTAAGTACGACGCGTGATCAAAAGTGTCGCGGGTTCGATCCCGGTCCCGTGCCAATGGTTTATTTCAAACTTATGTAGGGTCTACTCAACGGACATGGGAAGGACAACACATTTCGTGAGGAGCCCTGCATGTCCGCGTGAGTGTGTGAAGTGGACTTACGAGGAGGTGTCCGTGCCCAAATGGCGGGGACGGATGTGGGCTGAGAATGATGATGACGTAACATTGTACGCTTGGTTTTCTTCTCTGTAGTATTTAATTTCGGTGCGCTAATAACTTGTTATCTATGTACATCTCCCGCTAACATTATTGTTGTACAGAACAAAAAAACATGCGCAAGAGACTGTTGACACCATAACATAATAATAATCACACACACACACATATATATTTCAATGATATAAATAATTTCCCTCCGCTGCCCTCTCGCTGCGGCCATTTGACCCCAATCGTTTGTATTTATCACTCTTTATTGACTCCGGACTAATCTGCTCACATATATAGCTTAATTGATTAACCATTACCGTCTGATAATGTTAATTTGTTTGGTGAGAGATGTGCCAGTGATGGGTGGGTTGCCGCGCCTTCGTCTTACGAATATGGACCGATTAATCGATAATGTTATTGATTATTAGAACATCCAATATGTGCCCCTTTATTTCATGATGCATCCAGATTTCAATTAATTGGTAATTAACGACATACGCACAGATATCTTTATTAGTATTTTTTATGTTTGACTTCAATTGTAACTATTTATTTTTAATCTAAACTATATTATAAAGTTACAGAATTTGTAGTTTATTCGCGCCAATCTCAGGAACTACTAATCCGGACTGAAAATATTCGTGTTAGATATCAGTTAGCCTATTCATCGAAGAAGACTGTCACGTTACGGTCTATAGGCGGCGAGTCGTAATCATAAACTCAATAGCAAACAGTATGAAATACACATGCATATTATGTATGAACCAACTGTAACGTAGGAAAACCGCGCAGCGCAGTTAATGATATATAAAAGTATATTTGCGTGTCAGGATGTGGTAAAGCAGCCAATATTTATATCATTATATTTACATCTCTAGCAAATAAAATTTTCTTTCCTACTATAACTATAAAACGCTGTCTACCCTCAGTAGTTAGTTTAGTTTCAGTACACGGAATTCTGGCTGGTGATCGAATGACACTTGCCGTCACAAAAATGTGGGTGAAGTCGGGCTGTTATCAGGCGAGAGGAAATGTCTATTTTCTAAGACGACAGACGGTGATCAGAAATGGGTTCAAAACCATGTTCTATTATTAGAGGTAAGTAGAAATTTGGCATAAAAATAAAACTAAAAGGAAAAAGGGAATAATTTTACTTTGTCTATTTTGTATCCTATATTTATGTACTAGCTGTGCCCGCGACTCCGTCCGCGTGGGCATTCGGTAAGAGCGAAATTATACATAAATTATTTTCTTCGATCTTAATAAGAATGAAATGATAAATAGATGAAACCAACACCAAATGTTAAAGGAAGCTTATCTTATCTTAATGATAATAAGATAGAGGAAGCTTGCCATAATGCAACAGTAAAAACAGCATTCAAATCGGTTTAGCCGTTTCTGAGATTAGCGTGCACAAACGCACAGACAAACAAACAAAATTTCTAAAAACTATATTTTTGGCTCCGATAACGTATCTACAACCTGTATGGATGGTTTTTTGAAAAAATATTCATTGTACAGACACGGCTCGTTTACAATTTTATTATATGTATAGATTTGTATATAACATCTATCTATTGATGTGTCATATAAGCTTTTGATAAGCATGTGTTTCAAACTCCTTTGGTTTACACAGATAATTCACTTACCTTATGTAATGTCAGCACCATTTAAAGGTCGAGTGATAGGTAGAAAACGCTTCAGGTATTAAGTCCGCCCACATGCCATTAGTGTATGGGTTGTAAATAATTTGTGAACACATCGACCTCACCTGTTGCGCCTTCAGATTGGCACACAAGTCCTCAAACTCTGTGAGGCTGATGCCGTTCTTCGGCGCGTCCCCGTTCACATTGCCATTCACCCCCCGACCGTGTTTGTTGCCGTTGTCGTAGTACTCCTCGATCATGCACCGGACCTGGTGGTGTTGAGAGATTCAAAGGTTATTTTCTTGCATTTTTTTTCTTTGTTAATAATTTATTGAGGGTTTAATTAGACATGACCATGCCATTGATATGATAGGTGCTATGTGACGCCGGCACAATACTAGCGTTACACCATTCAGTCCCGTGGATGCTGTGAGATCCAGTTGAGGGATGTGCCAGGATAATGCGCAGCCGCGTTATTCTGGTATTCAATCAAAATCTATTACGTTCTCCAAGACGCCTGCCAAGCGTGTACATTATGGCAAATACGTTCTCTTTAAGCAGGAGACCCATGAGCAGCAGTGTATTTTTACGGGCTGATGATGATGAACCCACCACCCTCATAGGTACACTTAGTTTAACCATCTGGGTCTAAGAGTCAAATATATGATAATATTCAATTAGTCTTTATCCACTTGTTAATTTTACATTGACTGAC
>WUAW01017323.1:19674-31624 GCA_017165845.1 Thaumetopoea pityocampa | reverse complement strand
AGGCGAGAGAGGTGTGTCAGGATCGTAGTATGTGGCAAACTGTGGTCTCTGCTTACCCTTATGGGATGCCGCCGTGAGTGTGATTGCGGTCAGATTCCTTGTGTAAGAGTCTTAAGATTTAGCGGTCTATTTTAATAACTCTTTGCTTTGTGTCATGATATTACTTTATAATTTAAGAAATCCATAGTCTATCTTTATCAGTCTATATACATATATATTAGGCTAGAGATTTGTATATAATATCCTTGAACTCTTTTTACTTGATAATTTGTATAAGAGGATTTTTTTGCACGGCTCACAACACGCTATGATTTATCGCTAACTACTCTCGATATACGATAAAATCCTTACTATGCAGTAGTATATATAAAATTTATATGTCTGTTTTAATAATCGGAGACACGGAATTATGAAATGTAATAAGAAAGTGTAAATTTAAATTAATTAACTTCAATATATGTGACGTAGTTGAAAAAATATTTTTTCGTAATATTAGTTGTTAATATGTTTCTGTCTTTTATTATCTTGTAAATATTTAGGACATCTCTCTCTTCCTCTCTCTTGCACGTATTTATTAGTAGATATGAGCGAGATAGTAAGGTAATGGATATTTCTATTTTATATATTTTTTGGCATTCAGAAGATTATCTTTTTATATTTCATTATAGTCTAATAAAAATATCACATTAAATATGAACATACACGTGTGAGTTTTTTCCATAATATTTTGTATTCTGTCATACCTGTCGTATGATAGATACGACTTTAAAAATATTAAATGTGTAAAAACCATTATTACTTGTATTATTATTTTCTGTAGATTATTTCTTCTATGAACTCACATAAATTGAATATTTCAAATCTTTTTGATCTTAGCTGAATTATAAATAGTCTATCAATACTATTATAAAATTATTAAATGTTATATTTTCAAAAATCAAAGATATTTAAAAACAAACTACTCAGATCGACTAATTCAGGGCTTCTGAAATCGAATCCGTTGATGTTTGTTTGTTTGTTCGGGCTTCACGCAAAAACCAGCGGTTAGATTTTGGTCATATGGTTGCAGTCCTAAAGATACTATTATAACTTAAATAATGCAGCATGTTTCATCAATATCGGTC
This sequence comes from Thaumetopoea pityocampa, assembly GCA_017165845.1. Taxonomy (NCBI): domain Eukaryota; kingdom Metazoa; phylum Arthropoda; class Insecta; order Lepidoptera; family Notodontidae; genus Thaumetopoea; species Thaumetopoea pityocampa. The sequence goes on along the minus strand of WUAW01017323.1, from coordinate 30,500 downwards.
TAGTAAAATTGAAGATAAAGCTTGATCCCTATTTTAGTAGCCCCTGTTAAGATACGAGACCTCAAGTAAAACTGGTTCTTAGATTTTGTTTTATATAAATCTATGTTTGTTTCAGGATTTCTCATGTAGCTAAAAACCGACATTCACGCGGGCGGAGCCGCAGGCTAAAGATATTTATAAATAAAAGTAATTTCAAATGTCTTATTAACACAACTAATGCATTACATTACGATACAAATGTATGACGATTGTAATACATTACTTTATATCACTTATATAACTTTTATTCCGTTATTAAAATATAATCAGTCAATTAAAGAGTTTAATTAGGAAAGTTGGGACTTTGATAATGATATAAAAAACGAAATCTTATTCACTAGGTATATCTGCAAAGCTTATATGAAATGTCAAATAACAAAATATTTTTATCATACTCCTGGAATTTGAAATTGGAATCTTATCATTCTGTTTTGTGTGTAAATTATTCGACTGTTTATTTCGAAACGTGTTTTGTGCACGACCATACCTTCACTGAGACCGACACAGTCACTTATGATATTAAATCGGACAATACGCTGGTGCGGGCACGATAATCTTTGGTAGTATTCGATTCTAGTTACCGAGAATCGAACCAGCCGGTGTGTCCCGAATAGTTTCGTTCTCGTAATGTTTAACAGCCTCAATACTTTTATAAATGACATGACAAATTAATGGATTTATTATGAACGGGGATGCTTTTTATTTTGGTGTCGGGTTAGGACGAATGCATTTTTAATTGAGTGAGGCACTTTTGTGGACTGTATAAAACGGCCACCGCATGCATTTGGTATATTTTTTATTTGATTGACGGCCAGTAATGGGCAGATGCGTAAGGGAGCCCGTCGCTGGCTACCTCGTGTTTGGATTCGATGTTCGGTAAGTACGTACATGCGGCCTTTGTGTGTCGCTTCGGTTCGCGATTAGTCATTTATTTTATGTATACCGCTGTCGGATTCATCGTGTATTTGTTTTGTCATTAAAGTTTGTAAACAAAATTAATTTTTATGATCAATTTTCACAAAAAATATTTTAAATGGTAGTTAGATAGGACTGAATACCAGGAGTGCGTCTATAACATACCTTAATGATTGAAACATAAAATATTCTATGTGATCAATACTGCCGTCATGAGAACAAGAGACCCAACTAACATTTTTTTTCAAAAAATGCGTTATACTCATAATTTTATTACTTGCCTTTCAAGAATTGTCACATGCATTTTATCTTCTGACGTCAGAATATTATAGCTTTATCTATCTACACTATTATAAAATTGTTAAATGTCAAATTTTCATAAATCAAAAATATTTAAAAACATACTATGCAGATCGACTAATTAAGGGCTTCTGAAACCAAGTCCGTCGATGTTTGTTTGTATGGGCTTCACGCAAAAACCAGCCGGTAGATTTTATTTAAACTGTTACATTCTTAAAGGCACTATTCCGACTTAAATAATAGGGTATATTTCATCAAAATTGATCTAGAAGAATTTAAGATACAGCTTGATCCCCGTTTTAGTAGCCACCGCTAAGGTACGAGAGGTCAAGTAAAAGTGGTTCTAAGGTTTTTTATATAAACCTATGATTGTGTCGGGATTACTCATGTAGCAGAAAACCGACATTCACGCGGGCGAGCCGTGGGCAAAAGCTAGTTGATGTATAAAGGTATAATATTTTGACGTCTTCGAAGTTATACCCTCATAGATATATAAATGTATAATTTAGACGACTGATTGCCACAGTGACAGTGACCCTGTCAATGAGTCCCAAGTTCGAATCCCAGAATCGCAGTAGGAACAAACCTTTTGTGATTAGCACAAATATTTTTTGCGACTCATGAACGTATTTATTTATTTATGTATTTTATTTATCTATATAAGTATGTATATCGTTGTCTAGTACCCAAGGAACACGGAATCTTAACTTGGGACTAGATCAATGTGTGTGAAAGTATCCTGAATATTATTATATAGATAACACTGAATTGACGTATCAATAAAATACGAACAAACTGTTTGTTATTTGTCTGTGTTTTATACTAATAAATAGAGAAAGAGAAAAATAAATACAAACGTGATACAAGTGTGGGTCTTACAGTCATAAAGACCACTATTAGTGAAATCTTTTCTAGACAACCGTTGGACAGAATTGTAAAATATTAAAATATGACCAGTGTGCACAAATAATATGAAATTAATGAATACTATTAATTTATATACATACAATAACAATATACATACCTGCATGCATCACACACACACACACACACGCACCCACATGCACGTACGCACATACACACATATATACATACACATACACATATATATGTGTAGTTTAAATATGTGCGTCTAGACCGTATAATTATAATCGGTACTTCATTTCTAATAATAAACTAAAAAATTAATAAAATCTATAATAATTATATTTATATTACCTACAGATAATAAAACAGTAATTAACTTAAAGCTATAAATACTCTAAGAAGGGTCGGTCACTCTTGTCGGTCGGTTGGGTGCCCATTACGCCGGCCTATAAATATAACCTATTCAATATATACACTTATTTACTTGAAACTCCTATAACGTGAATACACCAAACCTAGTTCAGGAGTCAGGGACTTTGTAGTGTTTGTGTGTATTTTAGGTGAATAAAGAATATAATTCCATGTCTTCTATTTCCCATTAAGGAAAAGAACGTATTTCCTGTTTTAGGTTCTTGCATCTGCTTTTTAGTCATTCTATTTTCCAGGGTCTCATCAATACAAGCGATAATTTTATCTTTAGACTTTAAAACTCCAAAGCATGGGCAACTTGAAAGTAATAATTCATATAATTATGTAGAATCACTTTATAAATGTTATGTTTTAATCCTTTTATTAATTAATTTTTTTTCCATTATATAACCAATTAAAGTTAGTTATATCCACGAAGACGTGCTCCACACTATTTAAATCACTAGACAATAGAACAAAATCCAAGTGAAGTAAAAGAAAATGATCATTAGCACCGAGCCATGTCGATTCAACACTGACACTTGTTTGGCATTCAAGACATGCGAGTACATCGCGACCATAGAAAAGCTCGGTGGCTATACTTTTCATGAAATAGTGGACTACGTTATTGTCGATTAAAGTATCTGTACAGCTTTGGCGACAGCTCGACTAAAGCATTTCTTGAAGGTATATTTTAACGTTTTATATTAATTTATTAAGTTGTTTAATATATAAATTTATTGTTTTTTTTTATATTAATCGTCAATAACCGTGAATATTGTTCACGGTTATTGACGATTAATATAGTTGAAACATTCCAATAAAACTGTGACTAACATAGCAAAGTGATTTTTTAAGGCAATAAGTCTGCGGATACTCTTGCCCAGTCAATGTGTGGTAATCTTCGGATTCACGTCAAAACTCCCAAGAAGCAATAAAATGTGATACATCAGTATTTTATTGTTATATTGACGAAATAAATGATATGTATACGGCTGAAGGATATGTAGCCATGGCCATGAACAAATATAATGTTAAAAAAATGAAGTATCTGTAATGATTGAGCAATATCTGTTTGTTTGCAGTCACTACAGAGCGCCGCGCGACGGGCGGGCACGTCGTGCGCGAACTGCAAAACTACGACGACGACGTTGTGGCGACGCAATCAGAACGGGGAGCCGGTGTGCAACGCCTGCGGACTGTACTACAAGCTGCATAATGTAAGTCGCAGCTGCTCTTTCAGAGTCGAACTCGGACGGATCGGACGAATACGCGAGTGCCCCCGCGGCCGAGCGCACGGGTCTCAGAAGGACGCGCGCAGTTCCAGTGGGTACAAACCACACACACTTGTTTTGTTGTGTTCTTAGCACAGCGGTATACGTCAGGCATTTTTTGCACGAAAGGAGGGTTAAACTGGGTGACGGCTTAGGATACCCGGATGTCAGATAAGCGGCATGGCGAGGATGTGGCCCGTGATGGACTTGTCATAGTAGTACAAAATTTTATTCAGAAATCAGAATAAAAAAACATGTTTTTTTATTTATTTATTCAAATATATATAATATATGACCATAAGCTAAATATCACTGACATTCATTCAATTATGTTAATTTCTCATTTAATTATGTTTTGGTATTTATAGCTATTTTATAAATTACTTGTGACTTGTATTTGTGGAAGAAATCAATAAATATTCTATTATTTTTCCTATCCTGCTTTTAAGAGTAACTATGTTATGCTATATAAATACGCTGTGTACTATGAAGGAAGAAAGTACAAAACCTGATCTATGGGAGGAATAGTGTAAAAGGTGATTACGAGAAGAAGAAAGGTTTACGTCATGAGTCGAACACAAGCACTCCCCCTGTCCTTATGTTATTTACGTAAAGATCAGCTTTACGTAAATAACATAAGGACTAGGGGAGTCCAGTCCTGTGTTTTTTGCACATTATCACTGACTAGAGGTTGCCTATACTTCAAACGAGCCTATCAGTCCGGTTTCATTCAACAAATATACTCATACATTTCCATTAAATATAATAAATCTACCCTAACATTTTAAAAATTATAAAAGGATGAAGTACCTGAAACAGCACCTTGATATCGCCAACGAATGCATGTTCGTTAATAAGCGTGTAATATAAACAAGAAAGTCTGACCGGGGCCTGTGGTCCGTAACACCACATAGGCCTCCGGCGATATAAACGAGCTCCCAGTTTGTATCGCCGTATTCCTGATTTAACTTTTACTCGGCGATCATGAAGTAACGAGGCGATTGTTACGGTACCAACACATTAAATACGAATAGATGAATTTTCTTACTGCTTTTATTAAACTAAGCTCGTGTTGCTAGTTTCTGCCTTCCTACACAGTTTTCTCCACTTTATTAATTTTCACCCTCCTCGATGGTGAGCGTATTGGCTTTCATATCTAGGCCAACGACTTCCAGCAAGCTTTTAGGGCGTTCCAAAGATCGTATCCCAAGTACAGTCGTATCTTAGTCGTACCTTGGTATATCCTAGTGATGACGTGGACAAATTATCTCAATCGATCTTTCTAGAACTTGTCTGTCAAGTCACTGAGACCGATACAACCTCGAATATTAAGTTTCGTACGCGATTAGAGCGATGCCGCTCATTCACCCGAACTGTTATCTCCGTGACACAAAGCTCTCGAATCAGGGTCGGGCAATACTCGCTGCCATATAGGAAAATTGTCTTGCCGATGCCCTTAGAAACGAAAGGAATAATACTGAGTGACTACGATACCTTCATTGTTCTAAACTTTACTTCTAAAGACTGCAAGTTTATCTACAATTAAATAATAAATAAGTTTAAACACAAAAAATAACAATATTTTTAGCTGGATGCAAATAATTGTTAAAAACCCCGAACAATGATTTACATTCTCATAATTAAAAGAAAAAGTGTTGGATTTAACATCAAATTTGATTCTGTTTTGTCTTCACTGATATGTTAGATACAAAATATGAAACAAAGTAATATCTGGACCAAAGATCCCCAAACTATTAAGTCTTATAGACCACTTGATTCGCTTGTTGGTTTTTTCGATTTTAGATGTCTATCTAAAATCGAAAAAACACCTCACTGATCTCACCTGCCTAGCTAATACTGCTAATTCATTAATGTCTAGATCATTCATATCCACAGTGGTCTATATCGACCCTTAGGGGACGACGATGACCAGCAAGGGGTTCACGCCAACACTCAGGAACACATTTGAAGTAAATAAATTTACAAAAATGTTATACTAACTACGTATTGGGGGTCTATCCAAAAGTGAAAAACATTACAAGTAGTCTACAAAACAAAACAGTTCTAGGACATCTGACCTAGACCATATGAATATTATCCGATTCATTATTTAAATACTTCCAATTAAGTTTCCCAAAGAGAATCGCGCGAAATCCATTCCCTTAACGGTTAACTCCAATGTCCCTTGCAAGTGCATCCCTCGGGATGATTTGACGGTATCTTGGTGACAGATAGCCGGGGGTAACGCGACCCGCGCGCGGCTAATGCGTCATAAAACCCAATACGATTGTCTCGGATGAATTACGACTCACCGATACGATCGCTAAACGGTTAAATAATCTATACACGAGCGTTCTGTGCCGAGATAAGTGTAATTCAGTTTATATTTTGCTGTGGTATTTTGTGCTGTTTATAATTTTATCAAAACGTTAATGTAGCAGATTAAAATAACAGGTACCTGTTATTTTAATCTGCGACATTGTTTATCTTGACACTAAATTATATAATGCATTATATAATTAATAAATTATATAATTACTCGTAAGTCTTAACTTATAATTAGGTAAAACAATAATCTGCGATATATTTTCACGTAATACACAACCATACAGTTCATTCACACAAATAAAATAATCATTATTTTCTAATTATTAAATTTTTATAATATTGAAAAAAAAACCAATAAACCAAACCATCTTCAAAAAATCTACTCTAAGTATGCACTAAAAAGTAAAAAAAAAATACGTTACTCATATATATACTTCCATTTGCTTCGTCAACCTTCTTCAGCCAAAGAACAAAGTAGCGTAGGTATAAGTCTCTAATTTTTTTTAAAGATAACTCCCGAATTAGGATTAATTCCTGTATCGCGGGGACTTAACATTCAAATAATGGAAACACAAAACACCCAGATTCAAAATAACAATTTGTGGACTATACAAAGTTGTTGTCCCGTCTGGGGATCGAACCCACAACACTCGACAGCGCAGTGGAGAAGCGACCACTTAAACAACTGCGCCATCCGTGCAGTCAATTTAATTCTAAATGTATTTAATTTAATCTATAATTATATTCGATTGTGATTTCTTCTTGCTTAGAATCGTCTTAAGGTGTTTAGACTGGCACCGACTCCAAAAATGACAATAATTGCATATTATTGTCCCAATAAATTAATTATATTTTAAGTAGTCTAAAATGTTTTTTTTTTAATTCTATTAAATACAAATAATATTTTGTAGTAATTGTTTGTTAGTCATATATGTTGTAGCATATGCGAAGTTTAAGTATGTGACAGACGCATCATTCCTAAGAATAAAAAAAGAGTAGAATCAAAGGATGTATTCAAGTAAATTGAAGTAAATAAATAACGTAATTATTTTTTTACTTTTTAGTCTATTTTTAGAGAAGATTTTTTAAGTTGGTTTTGTTTTTTATTAAAAATATATTATTTCTTACTTTTCAGTGAATATTGCGTTCTATATGTAACTTGTTTCTCAAATACGTATAGCCGTTTAAATGAGACGAGCGTAGAAAGAGAAAAAACACAATCTCAAACTAGGTAATCCACATCCAAGGCAATTTCAAAAGGATGCCCATCATTTCAGCTTGGTCCGCAAGCGTCTATCCAATGACACGGAGGAGCAGCGTGCCCACTTTCTGAGCGACAGTGCTTCTCATGACAATTCCATTAAACCTAAACACGGCTAGGTTACGCTGATTTATGACGAAGTTCCGACGTCTACCTTACACATTCATGCTTTTTGTCGCTAAGAAGTTCGGAAAGAAGTATTGGATTGTCATAAACCTATCAATATCTCAATCACAAAACATTTTTCTATTCGATTTTCCCCGGTAGGTATATCTTTGGAATCCAAAGTCCAATACCCATAAAATTAAAACGGAACGTCCATGAAACTGTCCTCTTTCAATAAAAAAATAAACAAAAATAAAATTGGTTTATTGAACGTAGTTTTGAGGTAACAAACATAAAAAAAATACAACCGAATTGAGAACCGTCTCCTTTTTTTGAAGTCGGTTAAAAATTGTGTAGTGGAAACAGTTGGCCATTTGCACTTCGATTCGCCGGTATAGGATAGACGCAATATTCCAATATTATATTTTCTAATATCCGTTAGAAAGTCGACCGCTGGGTTTTTTGTTATTTTCTTTAATTATAACATTACATAGTCTAGCGTTATATAATTAGATTAGTCTTACCTATAACGCGCTCGGTTAGGTAGTTGCAAAAAAATTAAACTTACCAAGATTCAGCAAACAGATAAGATGTGTCAGCTTACACGAACTGAACAATGGCAGTGCTTTCAATTTCTAATTACGGGACCTAGAATAAGAAGTCAAATTTAGCAAACATTAAATCTAAGTAGTACCTATTGTTACAACTCTCACGGCTCTCACAGCCCTGTTAAAAACAATAAAAGAGTACCCCAGCATTCTAGCCGACAGTACACTGGCTCTAAAAGTACAAACATAAGGCAGGCACGCAACAATAACGAAAATTAACTGTCAAACGACCCCACTGCGAGAGCACTCGAGATTTTTTTTTATTGAAATGTATACTTTATTGCTACACGAAGCGTCTTAACAATGCTGTGTGCTCTAATTATTCGGAAGGAGCGACAAAGGAACGAATGGGAGTGCCTTTACGCAAACATAATGACGGGAGCACAATACGGGAGTCGCAGAAGCCCCGACAAGGATCGGTGCACGCCTTCTCATACATATTTATACGACTCACACATTTCGCTATATATGAACATATTTTTTGTTCCTAAACGACAGATTGAAACAATGGCAATAAATAATTTATCTATATTCGTCCGCCAAAATGTAGTTTCCGAACGAATAAATGAATGTCAACGACGCTAACTTCTAATTCTACCATTAGGTGTCAACATATAAAATTATAGCGTTTATTATTGATTTAGAGAAAATTTGTATAATTTAGCAATTATTAGACTACATATACATAATCTTTGCTAATCATGATACTAGCAATGATAAGCGAAGAATATGTCAAAACTATTTAACCTTTTCGCGCCGAAGACCGTATATTCCCGTGATAAAAAAATGTGACAAATATTCGAATACCGTATTTATCCGATTTCATTATATTTACGCGATGAATGCCGGACGCTTCCGTTTTATGAGTTAGATATATTTATTTGTGTTTATGGCCAAGTTTAACCTTGTCTATTATTTTATTTGTCATGTATGAATCTGGCAGTAGTAGTTCTTATTTCGACCGTACGATTCTGCAAATCTCGAAAACTGTCCGTCTTATGGGCATACTTAATAGGAAAATAGCACGTCGCGAAAGGGTTAACGTCATCCCTAGAATTACGCTGTAATTTTTTGAAAGCTTTCGAACCATTTCGGTGAAGCTATTTAGTTAGAGATCAGAGATAAACGATTTTTAATTTTTATTTCAATTAGTATTTGTCGTATTAAACACGCTGTGTGGCGTTGGCGTAATAGTAGCGTCCTTCCATTTTTTCCCGTGATTGCTATGAGAACCAGCTAAGGGATGTACCAGGTTAAGTGCACCAGCGTTACCCTGTTGTTTAATTAATATTGACTGCGGTCTCTAAGACGCCTGCCAACTGTGGAGATTATGGCAACTCTTGCCCTTTTAAGAAGGAGGATTATGTCCAGCAGTGGACTTCCAAGGGCTAATGAAGATGTTGATTCCGAAAAATATATTAGTTCCAGGATCAAGACGGTTTCCATAATGCGTGTGGCAGGATGAAATGTTAAGCATAAAGCAAACGTGAATAATCATGAATCAGTTGATATATGAATTACACATTTCAAGTGAAATCGATCGCGGTGCCGCCTAGAAGACATTTAAACTGTATTTATTTACACATTGTTATATTTATAACATTTCTTTCTTTTTTTTTTTGTTTGAATATTTGAAACTACACAATGTATTCAGTACAAGGCCGAAATTATTATTTAACCTGAACGGTTTTTAGTTAGCATATGACTTAAAATTAAAATATTTTTGTGCCATTTATCACTAAGATTTATCATCGCATATATGTATTTCTATTTACATATGTTGCCGACTCTATTTTTTTATTTATTTTAATCTATGCTAGTATATTCATTAAATCCACCGCTGGACATAGGCTACCTTCTGAAATAGGACGGAGTTACCATAATCTCCAACGTTTGGCAGACCAGATGGCTAGATGGCACTAGATTTTGGTTTAATATCGGGATGACTCTACTGTCCGATCGTGGTACATCCCTTAGCTGGTTCTCTCAGCACCCAGCGGAGAGACGGTGTCGTTACTATTACGCCGGCTCCACGCAGCTATTATTCAGAATAAATTATAATGAATATGGTATTATTATTCGAAATATACTATGTACTATGGCCTCTGTCTACCCTTATGGGATATCGGCGTGAGTGTATGTATATTATACTGTGTATATTAATATTGATGAATTGAGTTTCTAACATTAATGCTATGTTGAGTTTTAAAACGAATGACCAACCAATGACTATTCGTTTTAAAAATATCCGATTTGATTGAAAAATCTTAAAATTCATTTGCATACGTGAGCTTTTGATGAATGCAAATTATTCCATTAATTTAAGTTAATGATTATTGTTGTTTGTATTACAATTGATATACAAATAAATAAAATTGAAGTGTCTGTCTGTTTATGATTTTGAAATAATTTTTTTTTCTTAATCTTATACGGCTGTTAGCACGTAACTAAAATCTAAAGGTATTTTTAAATTCTTTTTCTTACTCTCTGTGTATTTTTTTATTTGTCCAATCTAATCCCCAAAACGGCTGAACTGATTTCGATGGGTCTTTATTAACACATAGACTTTTCGCGGAAATGCATAGAATCCCAAAGTAAAAATTGAAAACCTAGAAATCAAAAGTAAAATTGTCAATAAAAAATTTAAAAACTATCAAGTAATATAACTACTCGTGCGGAGCTGCAGGCGATAGTTAGTTTATTATAATTTAAGTGTTTATT